>QAPF01000724.1:0-19541 GCA_004367935.1 Colletotrichum sidae | reverse complement strand
TTAAGAGATTTATTAATTTAAACTATATAACTATTTAAATAGAAAGATAAGTAATTTAAATAGAATAAATAAAAGAATATTTAAATATTATTAAAATAGAAAAGTATAGATTGCTAAAAGTACTATTTTTCATATAAATAGATAGATACTAGGGTATATAGTAAAAGGAAAAAGTTACTAATAGTAATTATACTATACTATAAAGTATATAGTAACTATATATATTACTATATATATAGTAGTATACCTTTTATATCCTATTAATAATAAATACTAAACACCTAATACTAGCTATAACTAATAATAAAATAATTCATAAGTAATTACTATGCTATAAATCTAAAGCCTTATATAACGCCTTATACTATATAATATAAGAAACATAATAATAAATAACTAGAACACTACTTTATACCTATATAGCAAGATCACATATAGTATATATTACCCTCTAGATAAACCAACAATACTTTTAAGACTACTTAGATCTCTTAATTATATACTCTATAGTTCTATCTATCTATAAGTAATAATTAGTATTTAATAAATATAAAATATTTATTAGATAATAAAACTTCTTTTAGAAACAACTCACTTAGTTAGAACTTCTATTATTTATAATAGAAGACAATATACTATAGAATTTATAATAATAACTAAGGGATTACTAAATATATATTTCTACTTCTATAATATCTATTTCTTTCAATATAGAAGTTTTACCTAATTAATCTATAATAGCTTAGAAGTAATAATTACTTTAGCTTTTAATAAGGAGTAGGTTAGTAATAAAATCTATTAATAAGTCGAAATATAACTAATTAAGTGTTAAAAAGAGCTTTAAGAATTCTTTTTTTACTTACTTCTAAATATAAATCCCCCAGTATATATTATAATTATATATTAATTATTAGATATTCTAAGATTATCTAAATTAGTAGAATGAATAGCTTATAATCTCTAATATACTATTATACTTTAAATATCTTATAAGAGAAGAATTATATAATTCTTATACTAACTTAATCCTAAGTTTATTAAAAAAGCTATTTCTATTTTGATTATTTAGTATTTAAAATCTATCTCTAAAATAAGCTACCTTATTATATTAAAAGTATATTTAGTAATCTAAATTTTAATATAGAAATTAGAAGGTAACTAATACTTTTCTTATTCAACTGTAATAAAAACCTATTAATATAAAAAGTCTTTTTAATAATATAATCTTATATTTCTTATAAATCTAATCTCTCCTTAAAAACCTAAATATTAATAATACTTATATATTTTACTTTAAGTCTTATAAGAACAATAATATTCAAGATAACTTATATTACCTATTCCTATTACGTCTTATTATTTTATCTTTTAGAAGTATCTTACTCCCTCCTAAAAAGAATATTAAAAATTACTATTTAGATATTTAATTAGTATTTAAAATAGAAGCTATATCAAAATAACTCTTTTACCTATGAAATCTACTTCTCTATAAACTACTACATCTTTATAAAATATTTAAAATCCTTATAATTAATAAGAATTTTAAACTTCCTAATACTCTATAATTCTACTTTTTATACTTATAGATAAATTAATACTATAAGAAATTCTTTATTATAAATTAAATAACTAAACTTTATAAAGCTTAAATAGTAAGAATAAAAAGCTACTAGGTATTTTATTCTAGTTTTAGTATTTTAAATTTATATACTACTTAAGGTAAACTTAGAATGATTAGTTTTAATTATAATCAAAATATTAAGATTAAATATCTATAAAACTAATTCTATAGTAAAAAAGTATTTTAATATAAAGAAAACCTATTATTATTCTAATCTTTAGTAAAAGAAAGTATTTCTAAATTAAATAATTTGTTTAGAAGTTTTATAATAATACTATAGTATAATATAAAGACTTTATAGTAATTTATAAAAGTCTTTAACTTTATATAGAGAATATTTAGTTCCTAGCTAGAATTTATACTCCAACCTATCTTATACTAATAGTTATAGCTATAATTACTTCAGGTTTTTAAATATTATATAATAAGATTATACTAATAGTATATAAGTCTTATAATATATTTAACCTTAAGTTATACCTTCCCTACTATTAGTTAATAATAACCTTTATAATAAACTTTAATATATATACTTTTTTAGATACTTAATAGGCTACTTCTAAGATATATTTGAAGTATTTAGAATTATTTTTGAATATCCTACTTTTAAGCGTTAGATTCTTCTTTATTACTTTAGTTTTATTTTTTTTAATTCTATTAATAGTTTCATCTTCTAATAATATATTAAGGTTAAATATAGTTATAATTATCTTAAAAGGGCTAGAGGGGATAGTAAAATTGCTTTTATATAAAGCTAGTTCTTTTAAGTTTTTATAAAGGTAGTTATAATTCTTATAGTTATTAACAATTTTTATAAGGTTAATATTTATATTAAGGTTATAAGGGTTAAATATAATGATAATAATTAGTTCTTATTATTATTATTATTAGTAGGATTGTTATAAGTAAGAATACTATTATAAATAGCTATTAATTTATACTTCAAAAGATAGTTAGCTAGTCTATAGCAATCTATTGCTCTCTTTTATGACTATAGCTAGTATTGTAAGAATACTATTATAAATAGCTATTAATTTATACTTCAAAAGATAGTTAGCTAGTCTATAGTAGTTTATTACTTTCTTTTATATCTATAGCTAATATTATTAATATATACTAATAGTATTATTATTAGTATGAGTTAATATTATAAGTACTACTATAGTAAGTTTAATACTTCAAAGCTATTACTAATATATTAAACTATAACCTTCTAATTATTATAAGGCTTATACTAACTTCTAGGTTCAAGCTAGGTTTAAACTAGTAGTTATACTACTAGATCCTTTTAACTATATTTACCTATAGAAATATATATAAGTTATAATATATAACTAGGTATTTTCCTACTATAAAGATTATTTACTAAGCGTTATATAAAACTACCTACCAAGCAGAAAGGCTAAATATATACAACTCTATATATTTATAAATAAATTAATACTATAAGGAATTCTTTATTATAAATTAAATAACTAAACTTTATAAAGCTTAAATAGTAAGAATAAAAAGCTACTAGGTATTTTATTCTAGTTTTAGTATTTTAAATTTATATATTACTTAAGGTAAACCTAGAATAATTAGTTTTAATTATAATTAAAATATTAAGATTAAATATCTATAAAACTAATTTTATAGTGAAAAAATATTTTAATATAAAGAAAACCTATTATTATTCTAATCTTTAGTAAAAGAAAGTATTTCTAAATTAAATAGTTTGTTTAGAAGTTTTATAATAATACTATAGTATAATATAAAGACTTTATAATAATTTATAAAAGTCTTTAACTTTATATAGAGAGTATTTAGCTTCCAGCTAGAATTTATACTCTAACCTATCTTATACTAATAGCTATAGCTATAATTACTTCAGGCTTTTAAATTATATTAAGGTTATACTAATAGTATATAATAGTATAATATATTTAACCTTAGATTATACTTTTCCTACTATTAGCTAATAATAATCTTTATAATAAGTTTTAATATATATATCTTTTTAGAATAAAATAGTATTTAACAGACTACTTCTAAGATACATTTAAAGTGTTTAGAATTATCTTTAAACACCCTACTTTTAAGCGCTAGATTCTTCTTTATTACTTTAATTTTTTTTTTAATTCTACTAATAGCTTTATCTTCTAATAATATATTGAAGTTAAATATAACTATAGCTATTTTAAAAGGGCTAGAGAGGATAATGAAGTTACTTTTATATAAAACTAGTTTTTTTAGATTTTTATAAAAGTAATTATAATTCGTATAGTTATTAATAATTTTTATAAAATTGATATTTATATTGAGATTATAAGAGTTGAATATAGTAATAGTTCTTATCATTATCATTAGTAGTAGTATTATTATAAATAATGATATTATTACAAATAGCTATTAACTTATACTTCAAAAAATAGTTAGCTAGTTTATAGTAGTCTATTACTCTCTTTTATATTTATATTCAGTATTATTAAGATATACTAATAGTATTATTACTAATATGAGTTAATATTATAAGTATGATTATAATAAGTTTAATACTTTAAAACTACTACTAGTATATTAAGCTATAACCTTCTAATTATTATAAGACTTATACTAGCTTCTAGGTTAGAACTAGATCTAAACTAATAGTTATACTACTAGATCTTTTTTAATTATATTTACCTATAGAAATATATATAAGCTATAGTATATAACTAGGTACTTTCCTATTATAGAGATTATTTACTAGGCGTTATTTAAAGCTACCTATTAAGCGGGGGGACTAAATATATAAAACTCTATAGTAATTTATAAACAGAAGGAAATTATAAATACCTTTTAATAACCTAAAAGATAGCTAACTAGTAATAATTTTTATTTTTACTAAATTATATAAGAAGTCTTTTCTAACTAATATAATAAACTTAATATATTTAATTATAATAATAGAAAACTTATATTTCTTAAGATCTAATTTAAGATTTATATCAATAAATTAACTAAATATTTAATAGACTTTCTCTTTATATTCCTATTTTATATTATTAATATAGATCAAAAATATTGTTAATATATATTATAACAACATTATCTCAGAACTATTATAAACAATTATTAATATATTATTCGAATATAATAAAAGTATTAATAAATCTAATAAAGTATATTATCTATTTAAACAGATTATTATTTATCTAGAAAACTATCTTCTCTTAATTTATTTTATTAATCCTAATCTTATAGAATGTAGTAATAATATTAAACTCAATATATTAATAAATTATAATAATTCTCTAGAGTATCTGTAATACAAAAAAGAAGGAGTAATAGTCTTTTTTATAAGTATATTAAGAAATCTATAATTTACATAGCACTATATCTTTTTACCTAATTTCCTTATAAAGGGAATTGAAATATTAGTAGAAAGGCTTTTTATTTTAATAAACTTCTTATTAAATACATTTTCTAAGGTTTTCTTAAATATTAGAAGTCTTTTTAATAATATATCATAAGAGACTATTTATAGAAAATTAGGTTTTTATTCTTTATTATTAGGGATCAATAGAATATAATAATCTATACTTAATTAATTAGGTGGTAATTAATTTATTATGTTTAAATAGAAGAAGTCTAGGAATTCTTTTAAGATATTTATAAAGATATAATCTTTCAAATCTACTTCTACTTTTAGAGTTAATACTTTCTTGATATCTATTAAATTAATAGATATAACCTAGTAGAAGCCTAATGCTTTATTAATATATTATATATTATATTAGTAAATAAATATAAATAAATTAATATGAAATAAATAGTTTAATTAAATCTTTTTAAGCTTTACTGATTTATCTTAATACTCTAAATAAGCTATTATACTACTTTTTTTCTAAGCTATCTATTAGGTTTTAGTATTATATATAATATAGTTATCTTCTATTTATAACTATTTGAAATATAAGAATAGCTAGAGACCTTTTATAATATAAGTATAAATCTTCTATATATAACTACTAACTTTTGGTATTAGAATAACTACCCTCCAAGTATTACTAAGTCATAGCCTAATAGTATATTTTCTTATCTATCTCTTTAATTTGTTAATTAATAAGGAATAAAATTTCTTTATTAGGGAAGTATTAATAATAGTATAAATTATTACAGTTTATATTGATAAGTATATTAATTGAATAATCTCAATTAATCCTAGTCGAAATAATAGCTAACTACTAATTACTTACTTGTTTTTTTCTTATTATCTTTCTTATTTTATTATTTCCACTTCTCTTAGTTCTAAGACTTAATTTTACTCTAGAGTTATTTTTTGAAAAGTTCTTACTATTATTAAATAAAGAAATATTATCCCCCTAGTTATCTCTAATATAATTTATAATAACTATAGTTTTTATAATTTCTATAGTAGTTTTCTTATATTTCTATACTATATAATTCTTATAAATATAACTTTCCTTATTATATTTATAGTATTAATAAGTATTTTAATAATCCTTAGTATATTTTAGGAATAAAAGAAGAACTATTAGAGCTTTAGTATTATTACTATTCTTTAATTATTCTAATTATTATAATATTACCTTTTATCTTATAAGTAGTAAGTCTCTAGTAAGATAGCTAGTAGTAAATAGATATTTCCTTTATATACTTAAGTTTTTAAGCTATATCCTAGATTTTTATTAATTAAGATTTATACTTAAAAAGAAAATTAATTATAATAAGTAATTTCTTAAGATAAGAAAAAAGTATAGTTTCTAACAGGGAGATCTAAATTATATCTAACTATATATATTTTCTAATATTAACTAGAATTTTCTTAAACTAAAGTAAAAGAATAATTAAATATTCTTTTACTATTAATAGCTTTCTAATTAGGTAATAATATAGGACTAACTATTTAGATCTAAGTAAGTCTTATTAAGATAACTTATAAAATTATTTAAATTATAAAGATTCTCTAGTTTTCTAATTATATAGAAAATCTCAACTACTTACTAAAGACTAAAGTCTAGATAGGAATAGATTAAATACTAGTATTCTTGATTATTATTAAAGGAATAGTAATTAATCTTAAGTTTAGTTTTTATTTATTAGACTTATATTTAGTATTTCTTCTATTTATTTAAAAACTTTAGGAGTAAGAAAAAAGGCTTCTTCTAATAGTTAGTTATTAGTAGGAATATGATAGGATTATTAATTCTTAAGATTAGTATCCTAATAGATATTATTCTAGGGATTATTAAGGTATTTTAATATAGGTTAGAAATATTTATTATAATAACTACCTAAAAGTTATTACTTATTATAATATTTTATCTTACTAATTTATATATAAATTTATTAATCTTTTAATAGAAGAAGTTTAAGATATATTATAATTATTATTAAAATAGTTTATTCATAAGCCTTTTGCTTTATATAGAGAATATTTAGCACCTAGCTAAGACCTATACTTCAACTTACCTTATACTAACTGCTATAACTATAGTTACTTTAGATCTTTAAATATTATATAATAGCGTTATATTAATAGTATATAATATAACATTTCTAACCTTAGGTTATCTTATTTAATAATATTATCTTAAGCCTTCCTAACTATTAGCTAATAACTACTAGTTATAGATTTCAATATATATACTTTTTCAGAATAAATAAAATAATACCTAATAAGCTACTTCTAATATATATTTAAAGTATTCAGAATTATTACTAAATATCCTACTTTTAAATACTAGATTCTTTTTTATTCTTTTAATCTTATACTTCTTAGCTATTCTAATAGTTTTATCTATTAGTAATATTTTAAAGTTAAATTTAGTTATAATTACTTCAAAAAAGCTAGAGAGAGTAGTAAAGTCATCCTTATATAATACTAGCTTATTTAGGTTTTTATAAAAATAGTTTTAGTTTTTATAGTTATTAATAGTTTTAATAAGATTAATATTTATATTGAAGTTATAGGGGTTGAATATAGTAGTAAGTAGTAGCTAGAAGTAGTCTATATTCTTATTATTATTATTAGTAGTAGTAGTAATAGTATTAATAAAGAGAGAGCTGGTCTATAGTTTATTGCTTTCTTTTATCTATAAGGCTAGTATTATTAAACTAGTAGTATTCCAGCTGGTATAAGTCAATATTATAAGTACTATTATAAGACTATTATATAGCTTATACTGGTAAATTTACATACCTAGTTATCACTCTATTACTTTATATTACCTATTTCTAGGTTAGAGCTAGATCTGAATTAAATATTATACTACTAGGTCTTTTTTATTATATTTACCTATAGAGATATATATAAGCTATAGTATATTGCCAGGGTTTTTTTATTATAGAGAGTTAATACTAAGTATTATATAAAACTACCTACTAGATAGAGGGCTAAATATATAATATAATACTAATAGTTTATTTTTAATATTATTATTTATAGGAGTATCTTAAAGAACTTTAGTACTTTCTATTACTCTTTATATTAATTAGTTAGTTATTTATTATATAATATTATATCTTGAACATTTTATTTAATTAAATTATATATTTAACTAATAGAGAGCTATATTTTACCTAGTATCATCTAAATAATAAATAAAACTAAATTCTAAATATATAAAAAGCTAGATTTAAGTTTATTCAATTATAAGTAGTATAAAATACTATTTATTTAGAACTAAGGGGTAAAAGAGAAGCTTTTATAAGAGCCTAGAAAAGTCTACTTATATAGTATTACTTAAAGCTTACTAAGGCCCTATTTAGATAAGAGAGTTAACATTAGATACCTAGGTATAGTCCTAGCTAGTTATCTAAGTGTAGCCTGTAATAATAACAAACTTTGAAAAATGGAATTCTATATATATTCTTTCTATTATAATAAACTTATTTCATTTATACTATGAAATTTCTTTAGAAAGATTAATTACTAATTAATATGAGTTTATCTAGAGAGTAAAATCTATTATATATAACCAAATTATATAAATATCAAGTAGTACTCTACTTACTTATTAGTATTATACTTTTATTATTCAATATATTATATTATATGAAGCTTTATATTTATAACATAGTAATTACTTACTAATTACTATCTAGCTTAATTATAGCTAGTATTAGGTATTAAGTATTTATTACTTTAATAATATATAATATACACTGCTATATATATAGTAGTATATACAGTCAATATATCTCTTATTATGTACCCCTACTAATAGATGTTCTATTAAAAAGAATAAATTAAATGCTATTTTACTTATTTAGAAATTATATTTTATTTTATTTAATAATAGATACTTTTTACTATCAATATAAAGAATTTAATTGATAAATAGAATATTAAGATTAAGTAATAGTTAAATGTTTGTAAGTTTATTAGTGCTATATAATAATAAGATATAAAATCCTTATAGAAAATTATTTTTATTTTTTGTTAAAATAATTAGTATAATATAAAGATATCAATTATTATAAGTATAAGAAGATTAATTTTGGATTAATTAGAAGTTATAAATAGTAATTAGTAAGATAGAAAGACTAAATTATATTTTAGAAAGTAATATATCGATTAATAATTATAGTAGAAAGTAAGTTATTAACTTTTTTCTAACTATTATGTAGTAATATTTAAAAAGAAGTTAATTACTAAAGTAAACTCTCTAAGCATAGGCTCTAAGATAGTAATATCATATTACTATACATAAATAATTTACTAACCCCGCGAAACCCATAGAGCTGACAAGCAGTATTAAGGATTTCTCATCTACTATAATCTCCTCGCATTATCTTGTCATACAAAGCCCTCGCACTCTTGGTCTTTCGTTCAAGAAATAGAACCGTTCGGTCACGGGGCCCCATTTTGGCAACTCCCATTCATTATTGGCCGCTCGAACCTGAGCACTTGCGATGTGAATGTGAAGATTTGTAACGGACTTCACGTCCACTTGAGCTTCTGTTTCGCCGGCTACTCGCACTTCCAGACATCCCCGCAGGTAAGGCTCAGTCGCTGCCGGGTCGAGCCCCGCGAGTCTCCCGGCAGAGATGGCGTGCGTGAGCGCTGAGGTCAGCGGTACTGTCCCCGACACCTCACTCCCAGACCCCATGTTCTTCATTGCGAAGACGTTCATGGATCCCACCAGGTTAGAAGCTGTCGACCACAATGTCGGCTCTTGAGGAGCTTCGCCGAGAAAGAGATGGATGGCAAAGGATCCATTTAGTGCCCCGTTCTTCACGCGAATGTTGGCAATCCACTCAGTATAGAAATTGTCACCGGTAATAACTTTGGAGGCGAAATCGGCGTTCTTGGAGAAGCCATGAGTAGGCTGTTTGAACCAAGCGCTGACGCCTGTGGACCCTTCGCCAAATTGATCAACTTGTTGCGATGATCTCGCACGCTCCTGGATCAAATTTGATGGACTGGACAGGCCGTATAGCTTGTTGATCGATGCAATTAATTTTGCCTGGTTGCCGGGTTTCCCATCGCCGCTTGCGGGGGCCGTTTCCGCGTACGTGTATCCGAATGGTAGGGTATCTCGTGCCATTGCCGCATTCCAGAAAGCGCCGCTGGTGTTTGCATAGAAAGGCTTCAAGTCTGAAAAAACGTCCTGAACTTGGCCTTGAGGCATGGTGAATGATCGCTCCATCGCCACTTGAGGCGTCACCCACGATGTCGGGTAGAGGCTTTGCCATAAGGCAACAACTCTATCGACCATGGCGTGGTGAAGGAAGAAGACGGGGTCAAAAGCTGAGTACTGTATATAATACATGTGGCCGTGGTCACCGACCAGCACATGCATAGCGTCGTGTAGCGCTTCAACCGAATCGAACTGCGATCTGTTGGTCGCCGTGCCCCAATACTTGTTGCTAAATGGCCCATAGTCCTTGTAATTGGATAGGAGAGTGAATAGTCTCTGTTGCAATGCTGGTCGAGCATTGTCAATGGCGTGCGCTACACTCCGGTTATCTTCCGCCTCGAAGGGTGCTCGCCTCGTTTCTGTCCATGTTGGGAACTGCCTGCCATTAGTTGGACGCCCCTCAGCAGGTCGTAAGATGCTTACATCGCCTTCAGAGAAAACATTAGGATCCAGCGGTCGAAATTTGTAGCTATAGAGAGGGTTTGCGATGAGCTGCCAACCCCTGGGCCCGTACACCTGAATCCCCGGAGTCTCAAACTCGGGGAGAAAGGCACTCTCTCCTTCCGGCGGTGCCATGGCCCAGTCCCAGTATGGAATACGAAAGTTGGCGGCGGCAGCTTGGTAGGCACTTCGCTCGGTTGCGTTTGTGAACCAGCCGGCAATCCGTCCAGCCAGGCGAAAAAGAACTTGCTGAGATAGAGTCAATATAGACATATTCATGGCCAGTGGGACGTTTCAACAACCTCGTACAACGCGAGGTAAGCACGATGCCATGGAGGAAACAATATAGACATATGAGTGCAGTATCCTCGGCCTTCACCACCCGCGACACCTTGAACATCGTTCCATGGCACAAATGGAACACCGTGGATACCTTGTTACAGGTCAGAAGGGCGGCCTTTGGGATCAGGAGGCTTACTTGCCTGCGATCTGGTACCACGATAATTCGTCGTCCTGGGGTGTAAACTGCAGCATGCTCATCGAAAGCAGGAGGATATTCCACATGTATGGATTCTGCCTAACCTGTCGGATCTCCTGTCGGATTGAAGGAGTGCCATTGACAAGAGGAAGTCTCGTGACAATGATGGGTTCCTGCTTTTGGCGTCTAGCCAACTCTCTCGCGTCAAATCCATAGTTGTAAGTTGGCGAATACACAGCTGACGTCGCAGCCCCAGTGGCCACGAAGAGCATTAGCCAAAGGACGATATGTGACGCCATCAAGATCCGTATGTGCAGACTTTGGGAACGAAGGTTGGTAAATGGAATCAACGGTCGTCGAGTAGTGAAATCGGAGAGCTTTTACAGGAGGAAAAGGCAGGCCAAGAAATTATTCCGCTTGACAAACGGATGGAAGGCACGGAGTACACCGCAATCTATCGAGGGCAAGTGCTTGTGAGTGAGACCGGATGGCTTGCCTTCGTCACTGCCGACCGACTACCTCGGTAGAGTACCTAGAGAGGTAGGTTTGTAAGTTATCCAGCCGCTGTCCCATTTGCCTATAATGTCGCCTGCCTTTTCTGCCGTGTGACATCCGTTCCATCTGCATTTCTCGCCATAGCCGGGCGGGGGAACATACATGATAAAGCCAGCATGAAGGCCAACGAGATTCGACCGAGGGCCTAGATAGAAGGGAATAGATGTATCCCAGGCAAACAGATACCTGCTCGGACTCTGATGAGCTGTAACTGAAGCGCGGCAAACCCCAGGTATGCTTCCGTTTGCTCGTACAGCTTCCCTCCGGTGACTTTGCTCTGTTTGTAATTGCTCTGCAGATATCCGCCGGCGACTCCAATTTGATTCATCGAGGCGGGAGAAGAACCACTGCCCAGCTTGGAAAGCTTCGACGAATATATTGGAATGGGATGAATCCATCGGGTGGGTGGACTGCCTTCTTCTCCCATAGTGGCGGGCCACTTCTGGTGCGGTGAGTTGGACGAGGTCCTGTTCGGTCACCAGCAGGCAGGGATATTGGTAGCTGCAACGTCACACAATATAGTGTGTACCGGGAGGACATTGTCGCATTTTCCAGTAGTCCTGTAATTTTACCATTGCAAGAAGGTCCGGGATGCTTCGTACGGCACTCATGTGCTTCGCACGCGGGGATGGAGGAGCGCAATTAGGCCGCCAAGCAGACATCTACATAGCCCATTCGGGTGGCTATGATAATTAGCGGTTGGGTTACCCGTCGTATTCGAGACACGTCTGCCGCACGGCTTAAATGGAACCATAATCAATTACAAGAGGCAAAAACCTTGTTTTACTTGCCAGACGCCGTCTATGGTAATGATGACATGGGTTTCATCGGACCTCTACGGGGCGCATCGCGAGAGTGGACGCGGTACTTCAGCTTGACACCCATGGCTGCTAGCTCAACATCCAAGTACTTGAGTGCGCCAGGAACGACAACCATGGTCGTGTTGTCGCCTCCGACCCATTGATTACCCTGTCCGTCCTCCCAGATCTCCCCTTCCACCTTCGCAGCGCTAGCGGCATCGCCAGCGTCAAGCTGGGTTGCGCAATTTCTGCAACGCACCATGGTGATTTGCCGCTTTTTGCCCACAAAGGGCGAGACTGTCGGCTGTACTGAAAGAAACGAGCCGCAGCTCCGGCAGATCCAGGTCTTCGTGTAGTCTGAGCAGTTGAGAAGTCTGTCTTGCAACAGGAAGGCTGTTCCGTGGGCAAGCAGAGCATCGCGCTCCATTTCTCCCACGCGAATACCACCACCGCGCTTTCTTCCCTTGATGGGCTGACCGGTCGTAGGCACAACCGGACCCGTTGTTCGCACTTGGTATTTGTCGTTGACCATGTGACGAAGGCGCTGGTAGTAGACGACACCGACGTAAATATCGGCGGCTAATTCTTCTCCCGTGATGCCCGAGTACATCGGTTCGTTGCCGTGGTAGTTATAGCCAGCTTTCATCAGCTGATGACCGAAGTAGTCGGCCGCCGTATTCTCTTCATTGAACTTGAACGGTGTCGAATCTTGCGCCAGACCGTGGAGTGCTCCTGCCTTCCCAGCAAGCGACTCGACAAACATGCCAATTGTCATTCGAGAGGGGAAAGCGTGTGGGTTGATGATAACATCAGGCTGAATGCCCGATTCGGAAAATGGCATGTCGATTGCCGGCCATTTCTGGGAGGCAACACCTTTCTGTCCGTGACGGGAAGAAAACTTGTCACCGATGACAGGGGAACGCGGTATCCTGAGCTTGATGGAGATGGTCTGGGATGGCTCGTTGCCAGTCTCGCTGCCAATGACGCGCACCTCCTCGATGAAGGCTGTCTCTGAATCTTTGTACTTTTCATAGTGGGTTTGCCCGTCGAGGTTAATAAACTTCCCACTGTAGTCTGCCGACACCGTATGCCAAGCACAGAGGACGTCTCCCTCCTGGACCATTCGGCCAACGTACGGCAGACCGTCCTCGTCGAGCTGAGCACGGTAATGGCCCTTGACAAAACCACCTGGTGCGAAGCCAAAGAGCTTCTGAATATTTTTAGCAGCACGAGTCCTGGACTCATCCTTGAGGGACACCTTCTTCGTCTTGTAGATGGTACCGTGTCCGAAACCTCTCTCGTGCGCGGATTTGTTGAGAATCATGGCGTCGTCCATGTCGTAACCAGTGTATGAAATGACGGCAACGACGGCATTAGTGCCGTTGGGAAAGTTGTCGAAGCCGTAAGCATTGTGCAGAGGAGATCGTACGACGGGCGTCTGACCACTCTGCAAGCGATACATCTTGTTATCCGTCCTGTACCTCAAAGACGCTCCTGGTGTACCCATAGTTTGTTTACCCATCTGACATTGGTACATGTTTCTGGGTGACTGGTTGAAGTCGGAGAAGGGGGTCATGTTGGCGAGAATGGATAACATGTTCGTCGGGGTGATCTCCACGTGCGTCGACTCTCCGGAGACAATCTCCTTTTCGACTACTGCGATTGACATGTATGGTTGTTCGTGGGGGCCAACAAAGTCTTCCTTGTCTAGGGGCAGGTACTTGACGGGCCTAATCATACGAGCAGGAGCCGATGCCAAGTAAAGGCCTGGATAAGATCCGCCGTTGGAAGGCGGCACATATCCGATTTCGAGTTGCAGCGGCACTCCGTGAGTACCCTCAACCTTCCAGTAGCGAAGAGTGTCCGCGATCCTCACAGACTCACGCGGCGTGCAGAAACCGATGATTCGCCCGTCCAGCATGACAACGACGCTCTCATCCGTCGCAGCGGAGGATACCTCGACGGCGCCCAGCTCAGACACGAGGGCGGGGATTTTAGAGGCGTCAACGGACTCGGTCATGATCTTACATTTATGGGCCAGATGGTTCAGCAAGCCACATGGAGCTCCATCAGGAGTGTGTACGGGACACATGAAGCCCCATGACTCTGGCAAAAGTTTCCGAACCGTGGTCGTCTTGAGTTCTGCGAAAAAAGCACCTCTGTGAATCATTCGGAAATGACTGATGAAGCGGAGGAAGTTAAGCTTCTCAGCGACGACGGTGAAACCGGCCGTTTGCTGTAGGTCGAGACCTGACGGGCTGGTCAAGTTACCGGTGGAGAGAAAGTATTCCAGACCGTTCCCGAGGTTTTCGTTGGCCTGTCTAAATATGTTCGCCGGGAAGTCTTTGATGAAGTCTTGCGATGTGAAGGGTGTTGCAGGGTGCTTTCTGCACCATTCTCGCAGCGAAAGACGGACGGCAGTCGTCAAGAACTCCTCCAGGCGTTCCTTGATGATCATGCCGTAGAGAAAACCACCCAGCAAGACCTCCTGATTCTGAATTGCGTCAGGATTGTCGACGGCGCAGTCGCCAGCAACAAGGGCGTACAGCTTCCTGATCATGAAGAGCAACATCCTGAATTTGTCATTGTCCTCCTTCTCGGTGACGTCCACGTTGCCCAAGTGCACGAGCACAATCTTGCGCAAGAACTCCGTACCAACATCGTAGTTTGACATGGTGTCAGGCACGCCCAGCACCACCCGAAACTTCTCGCCCAAGTACGCCCTCGTTTCGGTCTTGGTAAACAGCCCATATGATTTGTACGTGCGGAGAAGTAGCTCAACGCGATCCGTAAGGAAAGTGTTCTTGGCTGACTTGGATTGCGACAGTCCGATGAGTCCTTCAAAAATCTCTCTGTCGTTCGTTTCCACAAGGGCTTTGAGTATCATCATGACGGGGACGAGGTACTCGTTCTTCTTCCAAGAAAAACGGAACGTCATGTTACCGTCGCTCAGGTAGTGCAAAACGTTCGTCTGCGAAGTTTCATCAGGCCTGACAGATCGCAGAATGATGCCGTAAGGTGTGTAGCCGTGGCCACGATTTTGGAAACTGGGTCGGTTGATTGCCATGGGGAAGTTTCTTCGATTAACTTGCAGCATTCGAATGATTTTCTCATTGCCGTTGACGATGAAGTAGCCGCCTAATTCTTCGGACTCCTCCTTCTTCTGCACAAGCTGGGCCGGGGAGTTGCCTTCCAAATGACACCTGTTGGACTGGAGACGAAGTCAGCAGCGCACCCTCGGGCGTGCATTGAGTCACCACCACAGTAGCATACCTTGACCATGATGGGAACTTGGCCGAGTTCGCGGGTGAACTCTCTCGGATCGCCATCATTGATGCGGTACTCAAAAGTGGCGGATAACCTGCCGCGGTATGTGCAGTGTCGCTCTCTGCACTCGGAAGGGAGAATTTCGCGGTTGCGAGCGAATTTGTTGGAGGGAGGAAGCTGCGACTTCTGTAGTGAGACCCCCTTGTACCTGATGGTCAGGCGGTTCTTTCCCTCGGGGCCAGTTCTATCATCGCCATCGAGGTAGCTCTTAGTGCCAATATCATCTAGTCCTCGAGCAAGCAGGCTTTTGCCATTGGCTCTGAACAAAGCATTGAAAGAGTCAATGTGAGGGCTGACAGCTTGCTGAAGAGCAGGATAGGCCGTGTGATCTTTTGGGGGATTCCGGAAAAGCTTCTCGCGTCGGAGGGTGTTGTACTGGTGATCCCACTCGGTGCTGGTCGCCGCAGGAGCCATGTTCGCTCGATCGCGCGATCGCTCGGTCGCCCCTGTGAATAGCACTTAGCAGGTGTAATGAACAAGAAAATTTCGTCAAACCAACGTGAGAACTGTTAGTGTTCTGTTTCAACGGTAAGGGTGTAAATGAAGAGGTCGATGAAAGCGACGAGTGAACATGCGCTTCTGGCACTGCACGGGATTACTGGAGAGGTTTGCGCTTGAAAACAAAAAGAAAATACGATGGAGACGGTGGAGCAAAAGGTGGATATCCAATGAGAAGTCGTTGGTCCACAAATGAGGAGCCGTTATCAACAGGTACAGTGTGTGGACGGTGCATTATCTTCACCTACCTCTCACAGAACGATAACTGGTCGTTGAATCCGTCGGAATGTCTTGACATAAGTAGGTAGTGTAGGCTACTCATTCATGAGGGAATGAGAATGGCAGTGAAGAGCCACAAAGCTGAATAAGAAATCAAATCGAGTATTTACAGCCGCGCAACTGGGATCGATCCAGTCGGCCGCGGGATGTGCTATACTGTGACGTTCTCTCGGGTGCTAAAACGCAAACTGAAATGATACACGGCACTTTGCAAACCGACTCAGGACAAGTAGACCAACACCTACGTATGAGGAGGTCTTGAAAAGCAGCAGTCTGGGCTGCTCTCAACAGCTTCGATGATGGACGCCGAGGTAATATACCTGAGCATTCGACATGGGCCGAAGAAGCTCGTTTTTTTCTTTTCTGTTCTTCTTAGACTTCGGAGGCCAGACAACCACTTCACGAGCATTACCTACTTAACACATAGGCGCTTAAGTACCCTAGGAGGAGGAGTTGCAAACAGCATACTATCTTAAGTAGCTCTAGGAGACTCTAGGAGAAGTAAGTATATAAGCTTTATTCTAAATATAGTATAGGCTTTCACTCTCACGTCTTTTCTTCAACTAGACCCTAATACTTTACTTTACCTAAGTAAGTAGCTATTAGAAAACATAATATATATACAGTTGGCCTCTACATATATTTATAGTAGTTTTACAGAGTCAGTTAGCATACTAGCAGAAATATATATAAGGCTTATATAGCTACCCCAGGTAGGATATATACCCCTAGTACATACCCACACAAACTATAGTAGTAGGTTATTACTATTAGATTGAGAGAGATATACCTTATATATATACCTCACAGGATTATATTAAGATACTCCTACTAGATATCTAGTATCTCTATAGTCTCCTAAGTGATTTTAGATTAAATAATAAGAATATAATTAATTTAATAATTAAAAATCTTATATATATATATTATAAAAAACTATTTAAATTAGAAACTCTTATCGAATTTTAGAAAGAGATATTTATTTCATTTAATATAATTATTTTAAATAACTTAAAAAATTAAGTTATCTAAATTAATTAAATTAAGTTTTTATCTAAACCTTATAATTTCTAAAGTTTTATAAACTTTTTAGCTTATAATCAACTTCTCTTAATAAGATTTAATATAAGATATATAAAACTTACTATTAAATTGAAAATTTCTAAACTTTCTAACTATTAAATTAAAATTGAATAATTACTATAAGTTTTATCTTAATTTTAAATTATAATTCTTAAAGTTACAAAAATATCAAGATTACTTTTATTAAAAGAAATACTATTTTATGAATTATAACTTTGAAATACTTCTTAATCATTAATGTAATTTTTTATAAGAAAAAATAAACTAAATATATTTTTCAAATAAAAGTATATTATAAGGGAATAAAAAAGTAAAAATAATCTAAAAATATATTAGAAATATAATCTCTCTAGATTTCTTAAAATATTCTTATAATATAATAAGAAGTCTTAATATCTAGTAATTTAAACTAAGGAACTATATAAACTATCATAAAGTAAAAGGGAAAATAGAAATAATGATAAAATACTAAATAATACTTATAAAGTTTATAAAGAAATTAAGTTCTAAGAGTAATATAAAAGCTTAAGTTTCTTAATAAGCGAAAACTATCTATAAATATCTTAATATTAAGGTTTTGAATACTTATAAACCTATTATTTAATTTATAAAATATATTATAGCTCTTATAAATATTTAAATTAAGTTTTAAATCTTTCTATATTAAGTTATAATCTCTTAAAGAACTTAAGAGAATAATCTAATAGTTATCAAAATCATAAATTAGACTTATTTCTTTATCTTTATTTAAAAAATCACTTTAATAAAAATTAGTTAAATAAACAGAATATTTAGCTTAATAGATATTTAGATCAATAATAAAGAAATAATAAAGAGATCTCTTCTTCTTATAAAAAGTTAAAACTAAGGTTAAATCTAAAAAGGGAGAAATACTTCTAATTAATAAAATACTAATAAGTATTATAAATAAGATTTAAATAATAATAAAAAAAAAGTTAAAAAGAAATGCTAATTAAAAGATTTACTAAGTAAAATACCTCTTCTTAAAATACTTCTATATTAATAAAGAAATCTAATATTATATTTAGAAATCTAACTAAAGAATCTAAGATATTTTAAATAGAAAGATAAATTCTAATAAAGACTTTATAAGATATATGAAGAAAATCATAGATTTAATTTTAATTTCTTAACCATATAAAGAATTATATAACATAATAAATATAATCCTAATCGCTTTAGATAAGTCTTGTATTTTTATAGATTCTATAATTCCAAACTTAAAGTAATAGTATATATATTTAATAATATAAAATAATTTTAAATCTTTATAAAATCCTTTATAAATAACTACTTTTAAGTTAAAACCTAGAAAATCCTTATTAAAAAGTATAATATTATAATACTTATTATTTAAAGTCTTTATAAACTTATAAAGCTATAATTCTATAATTATAAGAATAGGTATAGTATAGAGTCTACTAGGTAGTAATACTAGGATTATATAAAATCTAATTATTCTATTTATATATATTTAAATGCTTTATTACAATTTGAATAGATTATATTATTTAATAATTTATATTCAGACTATATATTATATTATCTATTTCTTATAGTTATAAGCTTAGTAATATTTAATTACCTTTTAAACTATTCTTAAGTTATAAATATAAAAGAAATCTCTTTTAATCTATTATATTAGTTTTTGAATAGATTATTTAAAAATAATATATTTAATTATTAGTAATTTTAATATAATAGTAAAGCTATCTAATAACTCTAGTCTTAATTATTAGTATATTATATTATAATTCTATATAATTAGGTAAAATATTTGGAAATATATTAATTTAAATATTAAATTG
>QAPF01000723.1:0-19594 GCA_004367935.1 Colletotrichum sidae | reverse complement strand
AATAAACCCTTTATATAATAACTTCAATATTTCTATAAATAATAGTTAGAAATAGTTAATTATATTATTAATTAAATTACTATTTCTCCTTCTATTTAATTATTATTATTATAAGTATTTTAAATAAGTCCTCATGTTGAGAAACCTACTTTTATCATATTATATTTCTCCTGATTTTACAGTTATCTATAGTAATACCTTAAATATTAATTTACCTACCCATTTATCTGTTCTAATAAATACTTCTATTTAAACTTTAGATATATAGCGTAAATAACTTAAAATATAAACTTTAAGAGATTAAATTGTATTTTAAACTCTTATACCTAAAGACCTAATTATTATATTTGAAGACCTTAATATTTATATTATACTAATATTTAAAGAATGTAATAAAACTTTGAAATACTCCTATAATAATACTTTTAGTATAATTAATAAGATAAGAATCCTAAGAGTAATTAGTAGTTGTATCTATAAATATTAAAAGTAAAGTATAATTACTATAATTCTAATAATAGGAATAGAAATTAAAAATAATATATTCTTTAGAAGTAGTATATAAAATACTCTTATATTCTATATAATAGATCTTATATTTTATCTTACTAATATTATAAGTTTTATATAACGTCTTAGTAGGTTAATACTTATTATACTTTAAATAACTATTAATAATATAAACTCCTTATATAATATAAATAAGATAGTTAAGAAGTTTTCTACTATAATACCCTAGCTACTAATACTAGAACTATTTATTACCTTTTAGGAGTCTTCAAATAGTATTTATAATATAATACTAAGAGTAATAATCTTTAGGAGAAAGTTTATATTATATTAATTATATTACTAAATTCATTAGTCTCTTATAAAGTATATAATATTTCAAAACTAATTAGTTATATTAAATATTAATAGCTATAACTTTAGAATAATTACTTATCTATAGTATAAATAAGTAATTTAGCTTAATATCTTACTAATAACCTTATTTTGATAATTACTAAAAAGAGATAAGATTTATAATAAGAATAATATAGAGAGTCATATTATATTAATATAATTTAATTTCTTCATTTTTACTAGTTATAATAAAGATCTTAGTATCTCTATAGCTTTTAATAGGTATAGCTTTTATATTATACTAAGTATAGCTTCTTATAGAAGCTATTGAAGGATTATAAAGTATTCTATATCCTGGAAAATATAAACTAAAACATTTAGATTAAAAATAAAAAAGTCTTAGAGAAAATACTATTAAAGTCTTTCTTTATAATATACCACATGTAGTATTATAGCTACTTTAGCTAGAAAGCTAGCTATAGAATTATTATTACTTAAAAGTTTAAATTTTCCTTAAGAAGTTTAAATTTGAAGTTACTAACTATTTAATTCTCTGTTTAATTGAAAGATTTAAGATTTAGTTTTTATTAGTTAATTGAAAGTATATATAATGATACTATATTAAAATATGATCTAACTTATACTTTAGAAGGTATAAAAGTTTATCTAAATTCCAAAGATATCTCTTATTACTTTAAATATTTAAAATAATAGCTATAATTTGTATTATAATATTAAAAGTATTATAATTAATCTTATTATGTAAGAGAACTTTAGGGAAATATTTTATTATTTCTATAATAGTTAAAGTAATTCTATCTAGAAATATAAAGTCTAAATAACTATAAATTATAAAAATAAAATCTTATATATAAACTTTAATTAGTAAGAAAGGTAATAAAATAATAAGATTATAAACCCGAAATATTCTAGTAATAAGAGAAATATAGTTAAATACTTAACTCTTATATATAGTATCTTATTACTTCTAAAGTTATATTTGAATTATTACTCTTATAATAAGGCGTTTAAATCTAGGAAATTAAAGTATTTTATAATATATTAAAATACTAATTTAGAAATATAAATTATTTATAATACTAAAGTAGTTATAGAGATTAAATATATAAGAAAAGTACTTTGATATTAATACTATTATTAAGAAGGAGTGGTATTCTAATAATACTATACTAATATTAAAGTAATTTAAACTATTCTTATATTTATTATACATATATCTTTATCTTAATTAACTATTGGCTTTAGCTAGAATAGAATTTATAACTAGCTATATTTTTATAATTCTATATTAAAAATCTTAAGGTTTACTATAGTTATATAGTAGTATTACATTACAGCATAATAGTCTATCTAGTTACTATTATAACTAATAGTAACTATTTAAATTCAATAAGAAAAACTAGTTAGAAGTAGTTTAGCTAGATATTTTTTATATAGAAATATTTTTTTATTCATCTTATAGTTAATTTAAACCTAATAAAGAATTTATTAAATATCTATTTAAGTTTTCAATAGAAATAGTAAATTCTCTTAAGGGTTTAAGTATTATAATAGGAGTTTTTATAGTATTTCGTAAAATACTAGAAACAGATATTAATATCCTAATTATACTAAGTTTTAAATATTATATAAAAGTCACTAATTTATATTTAGACTTTAAGCAGTAAGCTAACTTATAAGACTTATAAGAAATCTCAGAATTCTGAATAAAAACCTAATTAATTTCTAATTTATATTATATAATTATCTATCATGTAAAAGGCAAAAAGTATTATTTTGAAAAGAGATACTAATAAACAGTAGTTTCCCCCTTTATACAAAATACTTATATTACTTATAAAGCTATTTTATAATTTTATTAAAACTATATAAAAGTTTTCTAGACAGATTAGTTTTTATTTCTAATTTAATTAGTCTACTATTAATCTATTAGAATCTTTATTAGGAATTCTAGAATATTAATATTCTGTATTACTTTTTATTATCTTCTATTATCTTCTATTGCTTTAATATAGTTTCCTATTTACTACTATAGTAGGGGTTCAAAAGTCTGGGGACAGCTATATAATATATACCAAATACAGTCTTTTTAACAGCTTATATTAGTAACTATCTATAGTACTAAAAGATTGAAAATAATTATATAGCGTCTTAAGTATTCAATCTATATATAGTGATTTTCTAGATTTTATCTATATAATAGTTTCTGCTGATATAAAGTCTTTTTTAATTAAAAGTAGCTGACTTCTTACTATAGTGAACGTTAGTGGTAAATATAGTATAATTAGTATTGTTTTAATATAGAGAATTTGTTGAATTCTAGACTTTTTACTTCTAGAGTTAGTCTTAAAATAGTACTACTATTTAAAGACTATTCGAACTTAGTTTTTTATATTCTTTATATAATTAAGACTAATATAAATCTTGAAATCTCTTTTTTACTATTATAAGTTATTAAAAAAGAACACTTGAACCTATTGCGGTTAGTGGGTTTTACATAGCGTACTATGATACGTCCCCAGACTTTTGACCTCCTACTGTAAGTTAAACTTAAGTAAAAAGTTTATTTATATTAGAAACTAATTATAAAACATACTTTAGTAGAATTTTAATAGAATTATAATAACTTTAAGAAGTTTAGATTTAAGGTAAAAACTTCTTATTAGACTATAGGGGTAAGAGTTATATAGAGTTTTAATAGTAATATTTTATATTAGCCTTAAGGCTTAGGTCTATATTATATAAAGTAATATATTCTATAGTTTATAAAAAGAGCTAGAATAATTAGAACTATAATATAGATTATAAATTATATATTATAGTAGTTTTAGATTAGTATAAAATAAAATCTTTACTAAACTGATACTAATTAGTCTATTTAATCAAAGTCTTATAAGGTATAGAAATTTACTCTTAATCATTATTTCTTCCTTTCTTTCTAGACTTTTAGCTATTATTTTATACTTTAATACTAATTATATTTTCAGAACTTAATAGATCAGAGTTTACTATATATATAGCTTTTACTATAAAGTTTCGAAGAATTAATAATTTCATATAAGTTGAAAGCTTTTAATATAATAATAATCAAAATACTTCAGTTTAGCTAATACTATTTCTTTTCTTCTTCACTTAAAGCTTGATCCTAAGAAATACCACTTTACTTAGCTTACAACGTATCAAGTAAGAATATTTCTGTAAAGATTGTACTAAGCAGGCTGCCCCTACCCCACTATAGTAACAGGAGGTACTGGTTCCTGTTTGCAACTTGAGAGCGTCTGACTAGAATACCACATAATAGCTCTCGGGACGACGTATGCATCATCGTCTCAGGCACTGCAACACAGATAACAACGGAAGGATCCTTCTCGTGTGATCCTGTCAGGTCATCTGTCAAGTCCTTCCGATTCTACTATGGCCTCTGCCAAAGATGCCGCCGCGCCCAGGCCTTTGCCTATCAGAGATGTGTCCAATTCCAGCACTCCCTCGTCAAAGACGTTGAACCCCTTGTCCTCTAAAGTGACTACTATTCTGTCGACATCCTATGCCGACTCTGATTTTCGAGACGCGTTGCAACTTCTCGATGGCCGCGGCCTTCTTAACACGCCTGAAACAAGGCGTCAACTGCGACTAGATCTGCAAAGAGAGGTTATTGAAAGCAACGGCCACGTCGTATCGCAGTTTGGCCGTGTGGCAGATGTGAGTACTCGTGCCTCGCCCCTCTCACACTCTCAAGCTGACAACCATACCGCAGCAACTTTGTCGGATAGGCTTAACATTAGACAAACTGAATAACAACTATCAGCAAGTCCAAACGCGCATCACCGCGGCTCACCAGGAAACCGAACCCATGCTGGAGGAAGCATGTGCTCTGATTCAAAAGCGTGCTGAGGCCGACTCGAAGCAGCATCTGCTGAAGCTCGTGCGATTGCAGTTCATCCTATCTGATGACGAGGTCGCATCACTGACGTCGACTGCCGAGCCTGTCGACGATCGCTTCTTCGCTTCTCTGACCAAGGCCAAGCGCATTAGCAAAGACAGCGAAATTTTGTTAGGCTTCGAAAAGCAGACTCTGGGCCTCCAGGTCATGGAACAGACTTCCAAACACCTGAACCTGGCGTTCCAGAAGCTTTACAAATGGGTGCAGCGCGAGTTCAAGTCCTTGAACTTGGAAAATCCCCAGATGAGCTCTTCTATTCGCCGCGCTGTTAGAGTCCTCGCAGAACGTCCTTCACTCTTTCAAAGCTGCCTTGGCTATTTCGCCGAGGCAAGGGAGCGCATTCTGTCAGATGCCTTTCACCTGGCACTCACAGCAACCAGTACAGGGGGTGTAGAGAGCCACTCGGTGAAACCTATCGAAATGGCGGCTCACGATCCCCTTCGGTATGTTGGAGACATGCTTGCCTGGATACATTCCGCGACGGTCAGTGAGCGTGAGGCGCTCGAGATCTTATTTGTATCTGATGGGGATGCGATCGCCAAAGGCCTGCAGACTGGGCGGGCGAACGAACTTTGGCAGCTTCTAGACAACGATGACGATGTAGAGGCGGCCGACAGCTACGATGCCCTGGAGGCACTCAATGATCTAGTAGATCGGGATATGTCTGGGGCAAGCAGGATTCTACGGCAAAGAGTAGAACAGGTCATACAGTCGAACGAGGAGACCGTCCTAGCCTACAGGCTGGCGAACATTCTTGAGTTCTACAGATATACCTTTGAAAAATTACTGGGGAGCGAGCGTGGGCTTCTCGATCTCATGACTGGTCTAGAAGCTGGGGCTTTAAGGCAGTTTCGGTCGCTGATGAGAGACCACATTGCGACGTTACAGGGAGAGTTCCAGCAAACGCCCTCCGACCTCGGTCCGCCAGACTTCCTTCTCGAATCATTGAAGCAGTTGACGGCTGTCATGAAGACGTACGAGATATCCTTGGCGACGTCTTCTGATCGAGAGAGGGATTTCCAGCCTATTCTCGCGGACGCGTTGGACCCATTTTTATCGGGCTGTGAAAATATGGCACGTGGTGTGGAATCGCCAGCAGATACCATATTCATGGTCAATTGCCTTCTCGCCGCTAAGCACACCTTGGAGCCCTTTGAATTCGTAGGGACGATGGTACAGCGGCTGCAGAAAGAAGTAGCTCTGAAAAGCGAGGAGCTTTCGGAAGTACAGTACCAGTTCTTGCGCCGTGGCTCTGGGCTGGGGCACCTGTTTGAAACACTGGGAGAGCTCACGACTGAGGAACATGACATTGCGAAGGTGTCATCAGTTGAGGCATTGCAGCCAGAAGCACTGAGCCGAGCCTGTCAGACTCTCGACGACTTTTTACCCTCGGCACTGATGGACGCCATGGAGAATTTGAGACACCTGCAAGATTCGACTATCGCGCGGGACCTTACGGAGAAGGCAGCTGGTAGGTTTTGTGCAGAGTTTGAGCAGATCGAGCAGGTACTCTGGCTGTTAGACGAAAGGACCCGCAGGCAGGCACCTGCGGATGCTACCGATGACAAGTCTGACATGCTCCGAAGATTGTTCCCAAGGACAACGGGAGAAATTCGCGTATTATTATCTTGATTAATTATATTATTAGTTTATCTTAGTAGAATAATATGGTTGAGAGGTAGAATTTATATAATTCAAATCTCAAGGAGCTAGTGATATTTCTATAAGTTTTGTTCTATTTAGACTATTTAAGATGATTTTTTATATAATTATTTATGGCTATAAATAATTATATAAAATATATAATAAGTTCTACTTTATAATTATATAAAATAGCTAAATATCCTATAAATCTACAGAACTATTAGATTGAAAATTAATTTATAATAAAGTTATATATTTTAGATATTAAGTACTTGATAGAATTACTTTTCTTTTATTCTTGTAAATACTAAGTAGTAATTTACTTAGCTGAATATTGTTTAAATAGAAGTAAAATCTTATAAGTCATTAGATTATTTATATTTTAATATCAATATTCATTAGAAATCTTTTTAAAGGTTTTCTTAAGAAGTACTTTTAAATAATTCTACAGAAATAAGTACCATTGATTAGTTATTAAAACTATTAAATCTAGTATTCTTCAAAGCTTCATTCTTATTAAAATATACTGTAAATAAACTACTGGTTTTAAATGAAAGTACCAAAGAATTGATATCTATAATATCCTAAATCTTATGAGGAAGAAATCTTAAAATTTATATAGTCTTCTATTTAATTACTTTTACTTTATACCTAGAATAGTATCTAAACTCTTTATTTTATATATATATATATATATATAGATTTAACTATAAGCTTTATCTAATAATAGTATTTATATTAATACTAACTTGTGACTAATTAAAATAGTCATAAAATTACTTATTATTGTAGATAATTATACTTCTAGCTGTAATATTTAATTCTATAGTAATAGAAAACCTTATAGTAATAATCGATATGAGAAGAATAATATTAAGACTAAGGCTTAGTATATAAAAGTAGAAATGAGTATTAAGGCTATAGGGTTAATAATCTTTTAAATTTCTTAAAGATAGAATAAAATAGAATACCTATTTTAAGATAGAAAAGCTAGGTATTTTATAATTTAGTATATAAAAGTAGAAATGAGTATTAAGGCTATAGGGTTAATAATCTTTTAAATTTCTTAAAGATAGAATAAAATAGAATACCTATTTTAAGATAGAAAAGCTAGGTATTTTATAATCTATTATTTTTCTATAACTTTTATAATAGAATTAAAATCTCTTGAAAATCTAAATAACTATTAATAAAAAGATAACTATAAGATAGGTATAGAAAGATCAAATTATAATTATTGTAATTACAACTATTAGTATATTAGATCAAGCTTTAATAAAATTATTCTAAATATTATAATTATCAGGTAGCCTATAGATATTTAAAAGAAAATTGTCTAGTTATTGTATAAGCTATTATGCTAAATTGGTAATATTAGAGACTAGGTATTAATTAAATAATGCCTTAATATTAATACTCTACTGCAAATATATTTATTTATATTCCTTATTATATATTAATTTGTTAGCATGATACTATTAGAATTCCTATAGTTATTCAGTTTCTATTATAATACCTTTAGTTTTTAGAATTAGAGTTCCAAGTTTCTTTATTTTCTTTCTTTAAATTCAAGTATAATTAGTAGAAGTAGACAAAAGTTTCTTGTTTATTCTACTTAAAACTAAGTATAGCTAAATTGTAATATAATACTAATTATTTAATATAATATTATATAGATAATTATTACTCTCCCTATTATACCTCTTGAAACTTCTATTTATAAAATTTCTTTTATATTTTTAGATTGATATACTATGAAAAATAAATATAATAAAAATAGTTTAAATAGAGTTACTTTTGAAATCAGCTTTATAGTTCCTCTATTCTACTTGAAGTTAGAATATTAGTTTTATAAGTATTTATCAGATCTATTAATTAATTATACTCTTTAGTTAGATTTAATAGTCATCTTTAGTAGTTAAAACTTGATTATTAATTCATTTAATTATTAAATCCTTTCTTATTCTTCTATAATTATATAAAGATAGCTTTTTTCAATCTTTAGGCCGTTTGAATACTCTTGATTATTTTATATATTATTTAATAAGAGTTATAGTTTATTCTTGACAAATCTCCTATTACTTCTATATTTATTCTTAATGTATTACTATTTCGAATTATATAATTTCAAGTATTCTATTTATAATAATCATTAGATTGAATCTAAATAGGATTATTAGTTATAATAATAATTAGAACTACTTCTTAGATCTAGATATTAATATTTAAGATCTAGTTATTATTTAGACTTAAGAAGTATAATATAAATTATTCTATTTCTTCTTCTTATATTAAGAAACAAGTATTCCTTTCTTTTTAATACATTTTATATATATTCTTCTAATAAATATCTTTTTTAATTTGTTTAGTATATTATTAGTAGGAACTTGTATTAATATCAAGTTCTAATTTATTTTAAATAATATATAAGAGGTACTTTTGTTTTAAAATATTTTCTTTTAAAGTAATTATTTTAGTATTATTATTACTTTATTAATCTAATTCTTAGTAATAATATAGTTTAATAGTAATAATCTTACTATATACTTTTATTAAGTTGAGTATCTATTATTAGAGTTGATTAAGGCTTATATTAAGTTTATTTTTATAGGATAGTTAGTTTCTTTAGAATTAGTTATCATTTGATATTTCTATTCATATTATTTACTCAGACTTAATAGAATTATAAAAATATAGCTAAAGGTTTTGATTAGGAAAGATTTAGATATATAAGAAAGATTTATATTATTATATAGACTATTATTTAAAAGATTTAAATTATAATCTTTTAGTTTAAAACTCTTTCTAATATCTGAATAGTTATAGTTAGCTAGTTACTAGATATATTGTATAGTTATATTGATATATTCTCATAAAATATCAAATAAAAGATATGTTTAATAGATATCTTGATATTGAAAGTATATAAAATAATGATAATATATACTTTGAGTTTAGTTATCTTTTAATATTATAAAATCTTTAATTATTATATATATTTAGAAAGATAAATTCTATTGTTTATTATAAATAATTAGATATAGCTATATATACTATATTAAACTTTCTTAAATAGTTTAAGTAAATTAAAGTCTATAGAAATAATGCTAGTATATGAGGTTTAGTTAGTATTAATCCTTCTCTTTAGGTATATTATCCTAATCATTTTTATCTAATATCTATTATAATTAGAATTACTAGTATTTTAATAGAATTATTTTAATAATATACTCATTTACTAGTAAAAGACTTATAATTCTTAAAGTTTAGATAGCTATTATAATAATACTACTTCGTCTTTTTAATATTAAACTTTTTATATAATTTAAATAAAAATCAGAAATATATTAGATAAATAAAGTTAGCTTATAGACTGATATTATAATAGAGTTTCCATTAGAGAAAAGGCTTAGTAAAAGTTAAGTCTTAGAATTCGTAATAATATATATGAAAAAGGCTATTAAGAGGATCTATCAATTTACTAAAATACCTCTATTAAAATACAAGTTATCTATAGAAGTATATTAAAAAAGTCAGGCTATATCTACCTAGAGAAGAACTAGAGATAGAATAACCTAGGTATATTCTTATCAAAGAAGTAACTTATCTTGAATTCTATAAGGGATTTATAGGGGTATTTTAATAAGGTTATTCTGCTGGATTTGTAGCCTAGGTACTGATAGTGTTCACCAGGTAACGGCCCACTATATGTCTTGGCAAAAACCGGCTACTCTTTCTGAAGGCACCTCCGTACAACCAGGAATCGTCATATGACATGCTAACACCGACGTGCACGAGCCACCTTGTGCCTGCAGCGTGTGAGCACCTTGACATGTATGTCGGTAGGAAATCGGTCACCTGCCCACGTATGGCTTTCTTCAAATGACTGTCTGGGGAAGTTTCAGGCCCTCAGCGACCCTACGTGTTACGGCGCAGCTAGTTGACGACGAATGTAATCGAATTCAAGAGATCCGTTGACAAGCACAGTCAATGGCGGCACAACCACAACTCACCCGAATCCACAGTGACTCTGTAGCCAGGTCTTTCCCCAGCAGGTGATTCTCCTTGCGTACGGTCTCGCTTCCATTAAATGCCTGATGGAGTGCACATGACGGTCGGTGCCTATCAAGTGACAGTGCCCTTTCCTTTCATCGACCCCCTTCTTCAACAGCCTGGCAATCACCAAGTTGATGATTTGCATCAGATTGCATCTCCGAACGAAACCGACGTCGCAACTCCGACCCTCCTCTGCGCTTGCCGCTTTTCGTCTGCTCGCACCTTTGGCATGCGCCCAACGACATGATCTATTGCGATACGGTCGAACAGACGTCTGATAAACCCAGCAAACTGCTCTCGGTAAATTCTACTTCTTCATGGCTCCCAACATTTTCTCCAGGACGGCCCCGCCACCAAAGGCATCGCCGTCATCTCGCGAAGAGCTGAGCGGACGTGGTGAGGATGATCGCGATATTGAACGGGAGGCTGGGCTCGGCGTCGACGAGGAAAACTTCAGGCAGCATTTCCAAGAACATGACCTAGATCACGCACAAGGCCTCGCGATAGATGACAGCCATGCTACTCTCGACAGTACTGCAGGGCTTCTCAGAACTGCCCGGAACGCCGCTGGGAAAGTTTCTCAAGGCCGACAGCAACACCGTAATCCCACCCCCAGATGGCTCAGCCAGGAAGAAGACATAGACAACGACGTTCCGGCTTCTCTACTTGTAGAGCCTCACGATATGGAAGCAGACAAGAAAGTTTCTAATCGTACCAGACATCGCGCACCTAACACCAGACAACAAGCTATTCCCGGCCCTTCTAATCGACGTAATCACGCTCAGTGGGAGACTACCCAAGCCCAGCAAAGGCTTCACCCAGCAGGCAGCATCCGGCCTGTGTCACTTCAATCACACTCCCCTGCGCGAGGCTTGGCATCGGGTAATGGAAAAGACAAAGCCCTCTGGAGATGGGTCAACGTCTCAAATCTCGACGGCTTTATCGAGGAGGTGTACACATACTACTTGGGTAGTGGTTTTTGGTGTATCGTTTGCGCCCGGGCTCTACACCTGCTGTAGGTTTTACTTTTGCGGTCGTTCTTTTGCTCGCAGCTGATTTTCGTGTTTCCCATAGAGAATCGGCATTTTTTGCTGTCTTTCTCACGTTCATGACACAATGTATCGACTACTCTCTATTTTCCGACAAGGACAAGAAGTCCCTCAAAGAGGTGGTCGTTTCTCAGTGCACTAGGAAGATGTCTCTTCTCTGGAATTTTGGCCTGTGGCTGTATGTCTTCTACTTTATTTGGAAGGCCGTACAATTCACCGTCGACCTCCGGCGGCTTGCTCACATGCGCAACTTTTACACATACCTACTCGAAATTCCTGAGGAGGACATGCAGACAGTTTCGTGGCAAGACATTGTTGCCCGTATTATGTCGCTACGAGACGCAAACCCTACGACAGCGACAAACATTTCCCGGTCTCAGCGGCGTTGGATGAAAAACCAGTCAAAGGAGCGCCTGGACGCTCACGACATTGCCAATCGACTGATGCGCAGAGACAACTATTTGATCGCCATGATGAACAAAGACGTCATCGACCTTACTCTTCCCATTCCCTTCATGAGGACACATCAGTTTTTCTCCAAGAGTTTGGAATGGAATATTCACTTCGCCGTCCTAAGCTTCGTTTTTGATGAAAACAACCAAATTAATCAGGAATTTCTCAAAGCAGACCGGAGAGGTATCCTAAGTATGAAGTTGAGGTCACGCCTCATGTTCGCCGGCATAATCAACCTTTTGGTTGGACCTTTTGTGGTGGCTTATCGCGTCATTGAGAACGCTCTGACCTATTACAATGTGAGCCGTATCCGCTGAGCGGCAAAGAGTTGCGGGAAATGCATGCTGATTGATTTGATAAAGGAATACCAAAAGGACCCTTCGACCTTCAGTCATCGGAGATATACGCCGCTGGCAGAATGGAAATTCAGGGGTTTCAACGAGCTCCCACACCTTTTCCAAGAGAGGTTGAACATGTCGTACCCTATTGCCAGTGTATACATGGACCAGTTTCCGAAGAAAATGACGGAGCAATTTGCGAGGTCGGTAACTTTCATCGCTGGAGCCATCACTTTCGTGCTGGCCGTTGCATCATTCCTGGAGCCTGAGCATTTCCTCGGATTCGAGCTCGTGTTGGGCAAGTCGGCACTTTTCTATATCGGAATATTCGCAGCAACCTGGGCGGCCGCCAGAGGTATGATATCAGAAGAGACAACGGTATTCAACCCGGAATATGCCCTCCGGAGTGTGATCGAGTACATCCGTTACATGCCGGATCATTGGCAGGGTCGGTTACACACAGCCGAAATCAAGAGAGAGTTTTCGGGGCTCTACAAGCTCAAGGTCTTGATCCTGATCGAAGAGATATTGGGCATCATCACAGCCTCGCTAGTGCTCATCATATCGGCCCCCAAATGCAGCGACCAGATCATCGACTTCTTCCGAGAGTTTACGATCCACGTGGACGGTGTCGGATATGTGTGCTCGTTTGCCGTATTCGACTTCAAAGCGGCTACTGGTAAAGAAATGAAGCCTAGCGCATCCGGAGACGTTCGCGAAGACTACTATTCAACCAAACACGGCAAGATGGCTGCTTCTTACTACGGCTTCCTGGAAAACTACGTCATTAACCCAAAGACGGGTATGGCTAGTCACGTTCCTCCGGGGAGCCGGCACCATTTTCAGCCTCCGCCCGCCTTTCCAGGGCTGAGCTCGCCCACCCTAGCTGCCGACATGCAAGGCTCCAGAGTGAACCGACATGACATTGCACGCGTACGAACGCCGGGAGGTTTGGTTGGACAAGCCCGGACGCCGCGATTTGGGCCCTCGATGACGGCTCCGTCGCCAATGGCATCCATGCTTTTGGACCCTCACCACCAGCCGGCGGCAACGACGGCGACAGCATTCGGCGGTCGTAGCACGCATAAGAGCCGAGGCCAAAGCGGGCATCGAAACCAAGGGATTCTGGAAGAATCGACCGAAGACAGTCTGGGCATCGACGAGCATTCGCGTTCGCAAGTCCCTTTCGATGAAGAAATTGAGGGCTCGGGGCCTCTAGGCGAGTCGTTGTGGGAGACGTCCCCGCCAAAGGGCCCTAGCCGAGAGAACAGCACGGTGAATACGGAAGGGCAAGATGGGGGTGTCCTGGGACTGATTTATCAGTTCCAACAGGCGCATCGTAACAACCGGCAGGGTAGGGTGTTATAATAAACTGAGAGTAAAGAGTTATATAAAACTATTAAAATCTAATAGATATCTAAGAAAATAGTACTATAATTTACTAATAAAAAGTCTTTCTTAGTATGAAATATATTATAGATTTAATATATATTTTATTATTAATAACTATAAAATATTAATCCCTATTTAATATAGTAATTTAATATCTAGCTAACTTTTACTATTTTATAGCAAAAGTAGTAAGTTTAAATCCTATAGTAGGTAATTATAACTAGTAGCTATATATTTTCTAATTATATAAACTATATAGTAACTACTACTAGCTATTAGTTTTTACTAGTAGCTATTAATAACTAGTAATTACTAATAGTTTACTATAAGTATTACTAATTAATTAGTATTAGTATTATATAACTATAATCTTTTAAAGAAGTAATTATAATAGATATAAGCGTATACTTTCCCTTTATAATATACTTTCTATATTTATTAATAAATATATTAACTAATTATATTTACTACTTAAGGTTTTATTATAGAATAGTTTCTGGGGATTATATAAGTATATATAGTAATATAATCAGCTGTCCTATTACTATAAAAAAACTGGAAATAGTAGTTATATATAGGAGTTTTCTTTCTTCATATATCTATAATTATTAAATTAAACTACTTTTAGCTACTTATAATTTAAAAAGAGCTTATCTAACTTTAATAGGATAGTACTAACTTAGTATTACTACTTATTTTATAATAAATAGTAATATAACTAATATAACTATTTGAGTAATAAGGCTATAGCTTTAACCTATTTTTAATAAGGTTATTATAGCTATTTATAATAAGATATTATAAGATTGTAATTAAATCGTATTATTTTTACTAAAAGTACTATGAGGTAAGAGCTACTTTATTAAGAAGGGTAGTAACTACTTTATATATTTTATTTATAGAACCTCCTTCTATTAGTTTAAAGAAGTAGGAGCCTTAGGCTTAACAACTTCTTTCCTTAATTTCTTCTTATTAACTATATTATCTATATCTAATTACTAATTAGACCAATTAGATAAGTTAGATTAATATATAGACTTCAGCTTAAAAATAGGGTAATAATAACATTATTATTATTTATTAATTATAATAAGTATTATAATAGTTAATACTATAGTAACTATTATAGTAATTAATACTATAACTGCTACTATAACAACTATTATAGTAATTAATATTATTAATACTACTTATTATATATAACACCTATAGTAGTTATACTACTTCTAATAATAATAGTATTTCTATTTCTATATGATCTATATAAATATAGAATAATAGAAATTATACTTCTACATAAAGTAAGAGTAATACTAGTACTAGTAGTATTAACACTTATTCTCTACTTAATTAAATTTACTATAGTGATAATAATAATACTAATAATAATAATAATAATTTGAAACCTATTTTTACTAATAAAATATATAATTCTAAAAATTCTAATAATATCTCTAATACTCCTAAAAGTAATATTGATAAAATAAGCACTAGTAACCATGATGCACCTGATAATTATAGCAATAATAATACTTCTGATAATAATTATATTAGTAATAATATTGTAAGTATTAATACTAATAGTAATTACTTAGAATATAATAATTCAGACTAAATAGAAGGTAGGACTATAAGGATATAACTTCTTTTTTTAACTAGGAGTAATTATTATAGAATAATTTCTAGGGATTATATAAGTATATATAGTAATATAATCAGCTATCCTATTACTATAAAGAACCTATAAATAGTAATTATATATAGGAGCCTTCTTTCCTCATGTATCTACAATTATTAAATAAAACCACTTTTAGCTACTCACAGTTCAAAAGAAACTTACCTAGCCTTAATAAAATAGTACTAACCTACTATTACTACTTTCTTTATAATAGGTTTCTTCTATTTAAATAGTTCTTTAGAACTAGTAGTATCTATAGGATAAATAAAGTAAGAGCTAATAACTAGGTATAACTACTTTTAAAAAGTTCTAGAAAGGTATATAACTTTAAATAGATTAAAGACCTTCAATATAACTACTATTAAATATAAAATGAATTCACTTATATTATTATATAGAAAAGAGAATACTATATCTAATTATAATTTCTATATAATATACTATATACTTATTAGACTAATTAATTATTATAGTAGTAAATATTATACGAATAATTAGTTTAATAATTAAGTTATTTAATTTAACTAATAAACTAGAAATAATATCTTTTAGGCTTGTTTTTATATTATGAAAGATATATAGATACTATTAGTTAGATATAATATTACTAAGTAGAATACTGACTATGTATTATTTATTATATAACTACTATAGCTATTAACTGTAAATAAATAAGAATTAACTTTATTTAAGCTTTGGCAATAAGTGTCATTATTACTGTTATTATTAAGAATGAATATAGAATAGTATATAAGAAGAAGACTATAACATTTTCAAAGAATAGAGTATTATTTGATAAATAGATATAAAGAATAAGAAGTTATTATAAGTGTAGATTATTCTACTATATTATTAAGATATATAGAACTTTATGAGGAGATAAATAATCTAAATAGAAAGTATATAATAACTCATTTACTCAGTATTATTAATACTTATTATATAGTAATTAATTAAATAGATTATAGTAAAATATAGAATAATATTGTAATTAGATAAATATGAAGTTTCAAATAAAGGAAATTTACTATAAGGTTTTATCTCTTATCAGTATTTATCTTATATTTTCCAATCTTACAATAAGAAATAATAAGTCAAAAGACTGACTGATTTATTATATACTTTTAACTTTTCAATCTTCAAGAATCTATGTTAATATTGATATATAAAATAGAATTACCATATACTCTATTAGCTAAGTAGCTTAATATCTCTTTTAGATTAACAAGCGTATTTACTATATTTTGATATTATAGTATTCTTAATAATTTAATAAAGCTTTACGTGTGTAGATTGAATTGTAGATATAGTGGTATACATTAGGGGCATATAAGTTAATATTATTATTATTATAATATATATCTTTTTAGTACTAGAAGCTATAGAGGTAGTATTACTTTAAGTTATACTTATAGTAGTAGTCAATAGTAGTATTCTTTCTGATATATCTTTTAGTTATATAATATTACCAGCACTACTAGTTATATGAAATAATATATATAAAATAAAGCTATTTAAAACCTATAAAAGCTATTTAATTAACATAACAAAGAATACGATAAATATTAATAATCAAATAACAATTGAAGAAGTTAGACTTATTTGTATAGTAATTTATATCTTATTGCTCAACTGAACTTCTAGTATTTAGTAGAAAGAAGAATATTATTATTATGCTATATTTATTAATGTCTACCTCTAGCTAAACGTTGATAGTAATTACAACTACAATATATTGAAGTAATTAAAGATTTCAAAAACGAAAAGCTTAAAGCTATCTATTTTACATATAAAGGCAAACTTAAATGTAAAGCTATTTGAAGTATAAAGCTATTGAAAGAAGAAGTAGCTTTTAAGTAGTAATATTACTATATTATTAAATATTTGAAACTTCTACTTTTCATAAGAGTATTAATAATTCAGATAGTCTTTCTGCATTCTATCATTATAAATCATTTATTTTAGTAGCCATTAGTATTATAAAAGTATTAAATGTAAGTAAAAAAGCTTAGTGTCTTTATTAAGGTAAAAAGAATAATTTAATAAGTAGGGCAAAAAGCTATATACTAAGTATTCAGTTTACTAGTATTCAGCTATAGTATTACTATAATAAATAGTATTATAGGTAGTATAAGCTACTTTATTAGTGTTATGAGTATAGTAGTTTAAATATTAGTAAGAACTTTATAATAATTAGATAAAGTTAACTAGTAGCTCTAGATCTTATATATACCTATTTAGATTATGATAAGATATATAGAAAGTTTCTAGTATTATTAATCTAGTTATAGTATGTCATATGTTTAGCCCCCTACCTAGTGGGTAGCCTTATACAACGCCTAGTATTAAATCTTTATAATAAAAAAAAACCTAGTAATATACTCTAGCCTATATATATCTCTATAAGTAAATATAGTAAAAAGGAGCTAGTAGTATAACGTTTAGTTTAAACCTAGCTCTAACCTAGAAATATATAAGTAATATAAAGTAATAGAATAATAACTAGTTATATAAACTTATTAGTATAAGCTATATAATAGTCTCTATAGTAGGTTATAGCTTGATATATTAGTAGTAGCTTTAAAATATTAAATTTACTATAGTAATACTTATAATATTAACTTATACTAGAATACTATTAGTATATCTTAATAATACTAGCTTTATAGATAAAAGAGAGTAATAGACTACTATAGACTAGCCTTCTCTTTATCTTATAATAATACTACTACTAATAATAATAATAATAATAATAAGAATATAGATTACTTCTAGTCTTATAATAATACTACTACTAATAATAATAATAATAATAATAAGAATATAGATTACTTCTAGCTATTATTACTATATTTAACTCCTACAATCTTAATATAAATATCAATCTTATTAAAGTTATTAATAACTATAAGGACTATAACTACTTTTATAAAAGTTTAAATAAGCTAGTATTATATAAAGATAACTTTACTACTTTTTCTAATCTTTTTAAAATAACTATAGTTAAATTTAACTTTAAAATATTACTAATAGATAAAGCTATTAGTATAACTAAGAAGTATAAAATTGAAAGAATAAAAAAGAATCTAGTATTTAAAAGTAGGATATTTAGTAATAATTCTAAATATTTTAAATATATATTAGAAGTAGCTTGTTAGGTATTACTTTATTCTAAAAAAGTATATATCTTGAAATCTATAATAATTATTAGCTAATAGTTAGGAAAGCTTAAGATAATATTAATAAGTAAGATAACTTAAGGTTAGAAATATCATACTAATTCGAAGACTTAAAGTAACTATAGCTATAGTAGTTAGTATAAGATAGGTTGGATTATAGGTCCTAGCTAGGTGTTAAATATTCTCTATATGAAGTAAAAGGCTTATTAATCTAGCTATAGGTCTATAGTTTTAATTTTCAATATTAAACAGCCTATTGAATAGGTAATAAAAAGTTATCGTTCTATTATAAGAACTATAATTAAAAATCTTCTTGATTACAAAGATTAGAAAACTGTACATATTAATAATATTACTTTAAAGCTTTATAGAAATACTAATCTAATAGAAATAGAATACATTTCATAAAACCTTTAATCTATTATCTAAAGGACTAGTCAGGAGAGTATTACTAAATAAAGTACTTAGAAAAAATATTAGCTGAGATAAAAGTCTAAACCTTCTTGATAATATCTTTCAACTTAATTATATTCTTAAAGGTTTAATGTATTAATTTATTAAAGTGAGATATAAATATATATACTTTCTAATAATAAGTCAAAACGACTTTCTACTAATATTTAAAAGTCAACTGTAATAATAAATAGAATAGTAAATAAAATTGAGTTTTAATAATAAAAGTATTATAGTCTTTTTAGAGTTAATATAGTCTGATAGTTTATGTTTATATATAGCTATTGTAATGTACTAAATCTAGTATAATTAAATATTAGAGTTATATAGAAAGAAAACTCCTTCATTAGTTTGATTTTAAAGTATTATAAAATTTAAAAATAACTAGAAAGAAATATAAGAAAGAAAGACTTCTTTTAGTAGTATGGGACTCCAAATTATTATAAATATAAGAGTATATATAAGAGAGATATATTTTATTATTACTATTCCTATTATTACTATTCCTATTATTCCTATTATTCCTATTATTATTATTATTATTA
>QAPF01000722.1:0-19649 GCA_004367935.1 Colletotrichum sidae | reverse complement strand
TTAGAAGGGGGGATAGTTATAAAAATATACTAATAAGACTATAAAGTATACTTAATAACTAGCTAGTTATAACTACTAAAGTATTAGAAAGAGTTTTCAACTAAAAGATTATAACTTAAATCCTTTGAGTAATAATCTATATAGTAATATAGACTTTACTTATATATCTAAACCTTTCCTAATCAAAGCTTTTAGCTATATTCTTATACTATAATATAAGAATTCCTTACTTATTACTATATAGTTATTTATAGCTAATACTAAATACTTAGTACTTATTACTAGTAAGATATAGAAAGTATATTACTATATATATAGCAATATATATAATTACTATATACCCTATAATATAGTATAACTAATAATAGTAATTTTTTCTTTTTACTATATATCTTAATACTTATCTATTTATATAAAAACATTACTCTTAGCAATTTATACCTTTTTATTTCAATAATATTAAAATACCTATTTATCTATTCTATTCAAATTACCTATCCTTCTATTTAAATAGTTATATAGTTTGAATTAATAAATCTTTTAAGAATATAATTTAATATACTTTTTATAAAAGTATTAGTAATATTATTATTTCTATCAATTTACTATATTTTATAAAGCTTGTAGTATTTATATAACTATCTTAATATTATAGTATTACTTATAAAATATTTTTCTTTAGTAATATTAAGTTTCATAAAATACTTATATAATAAGTATAATTTAGTATATATAATAATTAAAATCTGAAAGAGTTTTTAATATTAGAAGATCTTTTTAAATAATATAACTCTAGTATAAGTAATGTTTATACTAATTATTAATATAAATCTCTAAAGTAAGTATACTCTTAATAACTCTTTTACTTTTACTAAAAAATAGTAAATAGAATTGCTATCAAAATTAAACTAGTTATTACTAATAGTAGTTATTTTACAAGGGATTATTATAAATCCCAGTTAAAATAAAAAGTTAGTATTATTAATAAATAAGCTATTAATAAAAGTATAAAAGTATATTTTAGAGAAGTTAAATAGTATAAAGTTAAAACTATAGTTAACATATTTAATTTACTACTTAAGGTATTTATTAAATATAGTAGTATTATTACTTAAGGATTATTATTCTTATATTATATAAGAGAAGTTAAATAATACTTTCAATTAGTATATTAAAGTAAGATATACTCTATATATATATTATTTAATATATACCTTTTTAAGTGTTTTAAATATTATATATATCTTAATAAGGGCGAGCTTTTACTCTTAATACTTTTGATATAAATAGAAAGTATTACTATTAAGTAATAAGATGCTTCTATTAAATATTAATAATACTACTTTTAAGATAACTATTTTAAATTTAACTTTAAATAAAACTTTTTAGAACTTTTTATCTTTATAATATTGAAAAGTAATATTTAAAAAGCTAAAGTTATTATTAGTTTATATACTTATAAGGCTAAAGGTGTTATTTTTAGGATATAAGATGAAGAGGTATAAGTTATATATTGATATTTCTATTTATAACTACTTCTTATAATACTTAGAATAGGTTACTTACTAGTAGGTACTAGTTGTAATAAGATTATATAATAATTTGATAATAATGATAATAAAACCTAAGGAGTATTAATCCTTAAGATATAAAAGTAGTTTAATCATAATACGGTTTATAAATTCTATTTTAACTTATATCTAAACTTATATAATATTATAAAGCTATATTATTATACTAATATACTAAAAGAAAGCTATAACTATAGCTAAAATTACTAGCTAGCTATTTGATTAAATTATTAGTAATTATATTAGTATTTTAAACTTTTTTATGTCTAAAGCTTTAGATTATAAATCTCAACTTCTCATATATCTTTTTAGTATGTTCATTTTTAACTTTATTAATAATATAAGACTTAAAGTACTTATAGCCCTTATAAAAAGTAAAATCATATTAAATAATCTTTATATTACTATTAATAATAATATTCTTAATTTCTTTTTTAATTAACGCTTCAAATAGTAGTCTAAGTATTCTTATAATACCTTTTTAGAGGTTAAATATTGGTACTATATCTAACTATTCTTTAGTTATAAGATATATTATAAAATGTAATTCTTAGCTAAAATATATAGGAGGTAAGTTACCTTTATATATTATAGGATTTGAAATTAGTTAGATCTAAGGTATTTGAAATTGAGGCAATATATTACTAACTATTTAAGTAGGAAAAAAATTATTATTATTACTAGTAGTAATCGTATTATTATTTATAATAATAATAACTTATAGTATTTACTAAATATTCTATAGCTTTATAGGAATAAATATAGATAAAACTAAGGTATTACTATAGAAATATATATCTCTATATAGTACTAGATCTCTTATAATAATAGTATAAATTCTTATAGATTTCTAATTTATAGTTTTAAGTATTAATATCTTAAGAATATAGTCTAGTAAGATTTCTTAATTATTACTTTTAAATATAATTTTATAGCTATAGATAAAAGCTCTGAGGAATTATAAACAAAATTAAAAATATATATCGTACTATTGCAAAAGCTTTACTATAATAATATAGCTTCATGTGGCTATAGCGCTCTATACACCTTATACGCCCCATACTAATATTAATCTATTAGTATAATGTTTTTCTAATATAGAGTTTTCTTCTTTATTTAAATAAAGGGTTTTATATTATATTTAGATTTAGAAGAATTAAGTTGTTTTATTCTTATAGATGATATATATACTAAGTAGCTCTTTTATAATAATTATAAGTCTAATTCGACTAATACTTTTAGCCTTCTGAATTCAATATAATTACTTCTAATATTAATATATATCTATTTCTAAATTTTTTCTTTCTTTCTATTAAGTTTCTATTATTATATTACTTATATACTTCCATTATGATATCTTCTTTAAAACCTATTTTTTTAATTAAACTTAATAATTATAAAGACTTCTCTATTTAATTTATTACTTTTATAATGAAAGCTAAAATAAAAGACTTCTAGAAGTATATTAATTTAAGAGCATCTTCTTTATTACTTTTATCTCTAAGTAAAATTAATAATATTCCTTCTTTTAATTCTTACTTTTAGAAGAAGAATAATAAATAATTCAAAGTATATTATATTAAGTTATAAGTTTATAACTTTATTTATATTATAATCTTTCTAATTTCTAAAGTAATTACTATTTTAAGAGAGGATAAAGAAGATAAAGTTCAATAAATAGTTCTTCTTATAAGAAGTAATACTTTATTTTATTTAAATATTCTAAAGCTTCTTATAGTTTTAAATAAAAAGTCTATAGGTTTCTATAAATTCTATATAAACTATATTATATTATATACTTATTATAAGTTAAAGTAATTTTATCAAGAGAAAATATATAATATATTCTTTAAGTAGATCAATAATATAATTATAATAGATATCCTTATTCTTATAAAATAAGAGCCTTTTAATACTAAAGATGCTTCTATTCAATCCTTAGTCTATATATTTAAGACACATTATATATGAAGTTTAACTAGATATATTATTATAATATTAAGGGAGTATTAAAATATCTTTATAAAGATGAAGATATTTTATAATCTAAATATCTAATTAAAAGAATTCTAAAATATTCTATTTAAAGTTATATTATTTAATATCCTTGAGATCTAGAGATCTCTCATCTTATAAGACTTCCTAGAAGTAGTAAAGTATTACTTTACTTTAAATTAAACTAATTGAACTTTTAAAGATAAATGAAATAAAGATTATTTCAAAGCTCTTATTCTAAGCCTATTATACTATTTAAAGCTATTTAAAGATATAATTTATAATTATTAATATAACAACCTAGGAAGGTTGACTTCTAGTAGTATATTTATAATTCTTATAGATAGATCTAATAATAAGAGTTATAATAGACCTATTAGTAAAAATACTTTATAAAGCAACTTAGATTACTCTTATTTATATGACTATATATATAAATAGTAGTTAAGTGAATATACTTATTTTAAATATATTTTTATAAATAAAAGAAGCCCTTATAGTATTAATAATACTATAGAAATATATAAGAAGTTTAATAAACTAGTTTTCTCTAAAGTTTATATTAAAACTACTTATAAGAAGTAGCTTACTACTTGAAACTCTAACTTATCTATATATTATAATAATAAGTCTAAAAGTATTTTATCTAAAGGTAAATATAAGGAGTTATATTCTAATAATAGTTTACCTATAGTCATAATATTCAATAATATTATTACTTTTACTATTATAGAAGAAGATTTATACGCTTTAGATGAGAAATCAGGATTCCTTGATTCAAACCCTAAACCTCAAATAGTCTATACAACTTGAATTTAAAAATTTAATTCAATTTCTAAGAGTATTATTCTTAATAACTATAGAACTTTTTACTTAATAAATAATATTATATAACTTGAGAAAAATATAATTATTTATAATATGTTAAAATGAATTAAAGCTAGTACCTTATTATATTTGATTATAACTTATAGTATAAAGATCCTTTATAATATTCTTAATAATATAAAGGGAAATAGGAATATTATAGTAAAAAATATTACTTATATTAAAGGTTTCTATATAAATATTATCTTAAAGAACCTTCTTAAGAAGTATAAATTATAATATTTAAAATATAATAACACTTTTTACTTTAAAATACTAAATAAAAGTATTTAGATGGTTTAACTAGTAAAGAAAGCTAATATTATTTTTATAGAATTTAAGCCTTATTCTTCTTATATTTTTTCTATATAACTTACTTTAAGTAATAATATAATTATAAATCTACTTACTTTTATCTTCACTTATATTAAACAATCTAGAGATCTACTATAAATAAAAGTAGATAATATAATACTATAATACTTTTAATTTAAATATTTAAAATATTAAATATTAGAGAAATTTGTATTCAATACTTAGGGGTAAAGATTTAAAATGTCCCCTCTTTTAAATACTTAGGTTGTACTATTATATATATAAAAGTAATTATATCATATTAAACTTCTAATAATAAAACTATACAAGTATTCTATAGAATCTTCTAGAACCTATTTAACTACTTAAGAATAATAAATAGAAGTAAATAGCCCTTAATTATTAAAGATAAATATATAGAACAACTCTTCATCTTTTTATATATTTCAAAATAGTATTTCAACATCTTTATAATCTTTTAAATTTTCAAATATTAGATTTCATAATAATATAACCTAGCTTTTTATAAGATTAAATAGAATATTGAATAACGTATCATCATAATTAATAGCCTTATGGGATATTATATATAAATATTAGAATAAAATATTAATATTAAACTAACACCCTTATATATTAAAGAGTTAAATAGTAGTATAAAGAGAGCTAGTAAAGACCTTATTACTAAAACTCTCAAAATGCTTAGTATATTAAACCTCCTAGTTTTACTTTAAAGTAAAATAGTTATTATAGCAGCTTATCTCTATAATATAAACTTACTTTAGAACTATATATAATACTTTCTAATACAAGTTAAATAAGACTAATTATGAAATTATATTAAATAATATAATCCTACTAATAAATTATATTTACTAAGCAACTCTTATTTATAATAAAAAAGAATCTATATATATATAGATATAAAATATACCTTCTTAAGAAAGAATATAAAGTAAATAAGAATAAATAAAACTTCAAACTTAAGTTTTAAAGTTATATTAGATATTTAAGAGAATATATTGCAAATTCTTATAATTTTTATAAAATCTAAATCCTTTTAATTCAGCAAGTTATTATTATATAAAATATATTATTTAATAAGAAGATATTCTTTTTGAAAAATAATATAATTAAAGTAATCTGAAGTAATTAAGTTTTTAGAATTATAGAAGAAATATAAGAGTTATCTTCTAAAATATTTCTAAAGTTAGAAATCCTAGAGATATAAATAAAAGATAATATTATATCAATTTTAAATAATAAGATACTACTTATATAATCTTCTAAACTTATATTCCTAAAAGAAGGTAATAATATATAAAGAAGGTAGCTACTAACCCCTAAGGTGATTCTAAACCCTATAAATATATAAATAATTCTAAATTTTATACTTAAGCTATTTTATAAGGAAAGTAATAAAAAGTAAGAAGAAACTTGAAATACTAACTCTAAATCAAATATAGCTAAAGATCTAATTCTTAATAAGATCTATATTTAAATAAATATACTCTTTCTATAAATCTAAAATATAAAAAGTCTTTATATATTACTTACTAGTTGTACTTCTCCTATTTATCTAATATAACTATATTTTAATATTAGAAAAGAAAGTATTATTAGAAAGGAGCTAGAATAAGTATATAACTATAAAAACTCAAGTTAATCTAACTAACTACTTCTAAAGTAATTATTATACTTTAAAGTATATTTTATATTCTTCTAAATAAAGTATAATTAAAATACCTTCTTCAATATCTTTATATTTAATAAAATAAAGACTTTTAAAGAAGCATCCTAAAGATATTACACCTTCTACTACTTTATTTTTATTTCAATTAATTAAGTAAAGTAAGTATAGATTTCTATTATATTAATTAATAAGATTTATATAAACTAGCTTTTAAAGCTTCTTAAAACCTATAAATACATAGAATTCTTACTAGAACAACTTCATTCTACTTTCTTTAAAACAACTATTATTAAAATTAATAAAGTTATAGAAATAGATATCTAGACGATAATTGCTAAATATAAAGTAAAGTTGAAACCTATTCTTTTGAAATAAGTATTTATATATAAATTAGACTAATATAAATATCTCAAGTATTATAAAGCTAGAATCTATATATAAGGTGATCTTTAGAAGAAATACCCTTTTAAATAGATATATATTACAATTCTTACTATATATATCTTTATAATAATAATAATAATTACTATTTAATTTAATTTTAAAATCTACTAATTTAATATTATAAATATATCTCTAAATATTATATATAAACTAAGTAACCTTCTTATTATATACTACCTATTAGATAGTTTTAAAGAAAAAGGTAAACTTATTAAACTTTATTATACTCTATATAAGCTTTATAATATACTTCTTTTATAATATAAAGAGTTTTCTTCTATCTTATTTTACCTTAAGTTATATTTCATAAATAAAAACTTATATTTCTTTTAAACTTATAATAAGAAAGTCCTCATCTTCTTCTATATTAATAATATCCTAATTGTATATTATAAAAATTATATTAATAATACTAAAAAGATAATAAATAAAATTAAATAAATATATAAATTAAAAGACTAAAAGCTAATTAAATAATACCTCAGAGTTAGGATCTTATATAACTATAAAGTATATAAGATCTATTTAATTTATAATATATATATTAAATATATAATAAAGAAGTTCAATCTTATAAACTTTAGAGTTCTAATAATTCTATTATTCTAAAGCCTACTTGAAAAGTATAACAGCAAAATATTACTTTAATAAGTTGAATCTTTTTAAGAGAAGATTAACTTTACCCTCTATATATTAATTATAATCTAACTTAATATTATCTTTATATATATTATTTTATTCTAATTCCTAATAAATCTATCTTTTAAATACTAGGTAATAATAAATTAAACGATCTACTATTTCTACTATATATATTATCTTTCTATATACTTTAGCATCTTAAAGAGTAATAATATATAAATACTTTAAATTATTAGTAACACTTCTTTTACTAATAATAAAGAGATATAAAAATCTTTATAAAGTTTTATAATATCCCTTTTTAGAAGTCCTATCTAATAGAAGGTAATATAATAAAATATTATAATTATATTAATAATTAAAGTAGAACTCTTTGGTTTAAAATACACTATAAAAAACTATAATATTATATTATAAGAAGAACTTATAGCTCGCTCTCTACTATAACTATTAGTAGATATATTACTTTCTGAAGTATAACTTCAGCCTTCCTACCCCCCTACTAACTATTATAACTAGCCCCTAGTTAATTTGAAGCTTAATCCCTTATAGTTATAGTAGCTAGTATACCCACCTTATATTAACCTTTTTACATATAATAAACAACTAATAACTCCTTTTATAATAACCTTACACTTTTATATCTTTATACTTTTATAGCTATATATAATTTGAATATCTCGAGATATTTAATTACTACTAACTATAAGCATTCTATTTGAATATTTATCATAACCTTAATATCTATAACTTTAATATCTTTATTATAAACTGAGTTCTATCTACCCCTAAGATGAAACTTTATATTATTAATATAAAGGTTCTCTACTATTAATATAAGTTAATTTATAATTTCTATATAAGTATAATAGGATTCAGCTTGTTCTTATTAGTAAATAATCTTAATATATTGAAATTATTTACTAATAAGAATGAATTAAATCCTATTATATTTATATAGAGATTATAAGTTAACTTATATTAATAGTAGAGAACTTTAATATTAATAATATAAAGTTTTATCTTAAGAATAAATAAAACTCAGTTTATAATAAAGATATTAAAGTTATAACTATTAAAGCTATAATAAATATTTAAATAAAATACCTATAATTAGTAGTAATTAAATATCTCAAGATATTCAAATCATATATAGCTATAAAGTCGTAAAGGTATAAAAGTATAAAGTTATTATAAAAAGAGTTATTAGTTATTTATTATTAAAAAAGTTAATATAAAGTAGATATACTAACTATAACTATTAGAAGTTTAGCTCTAGATTAACTAAAAGCTAGATATAGTAATTAGTAAGGGGGTAGAAAGGCTAAAGTTATACTTTAAGGGGTAATATATCTACTAATAGTTATAATAGAAAGCGAGCCATTAGCCCCTCACATATAAATAAAATTTAGTATAGAATAGCTATTAATATAGATAATATTGATAATATTTCCAATATTAAAAGAATCATTAGTATGAATAGTAAAATAAAAGTATAGAAAAGCTATATTATATATCTAATATTAATAATAATACTTCTTAAACACTTTAAAAGTATAATATTTAATTAGATATCTTATCTTATTAAGAATATTATAGAAATATATAATAGCTAGGTATTTAAAATAGGAATAAAATCTCTATATTTCTATCTCTATGAGATATATAGAGGTAATTACCCTCTCCTAATTAAGAAGTATTCATAGATATCTCTATTTTTAAATAATTAGTATAACTTTCCTACTTTAGTAAAATTAATTATAATTATTATTAAATATAATATTAAAGCGATTTATATTTATAAAATAGAATAAGAAAAGAATATTATATAATATTATATAAAGTATAATAATACTAAAAGGTATTAGTATATTAATTATTCTTCATATTATAATTAGAGAGGTATTATTAAAGTATATTACTACTAATTTGCCTTAGAGAAGTATAAGGATTACAAAAAAGTTAACTATCGATTTAAATATAGTAAATTAGGAATATCTAATAATTAAGAAGTTATTAATACTTAAGTTAAATAAGATCTTTTAAAAGATAATATTTAAGTAATAGCTTTTAAATATAAGTATAGAGATAAAGGCTATAGTACTATTTTTACTAGTAGTTCTACTACTAGAAGTATTATTTTAAATAAGAATATAGAATACTATTCAATTTTAGAGGACTTTTATGATTTTATTTCTATTAAAAGTAATAAGGTTTTTACTAAAGAATAATATTAAAGATTATTCAGAAGGAATAGTAGTTTTATCTTTAAAGTTATATTATATTGAATATTATATAATAATATTTTTAGACTTATTAGTTTGAGGAGAATCGTAAAGATTATTATTTAGACTACTAATATTTTTATAATTTATAAAGAAAGCTTGATATCTTATTATAAAATATAATTTATAATTAATATTTAACTTGATCTAACTAAATAAAATATACCTCCTTTTAACAATATACCTTATAGATTAAGAATCTATTTTATTATATATATAATACTTCTTATTTAAATAGCTATATATAAGAGTAAGAGAAAATTAAGTTCTATCTAGTATAAATAAATATTAATATTATAAAATATAGATATTAATAGGATATTAAGTATTTTATAATATAATACTTTAGGGGTAGTTTTAAAGAGAATTATATATATAGTTAACTTAAAGTTAATTATTAACTTACTTCTAGTTATTATTTCTACTATTTTAAATATATTATAACTTTTAGATTAATATAGTATTACTTATAGCTAATTATAATTAATTATAGAGATTTTAAGAAATTACTATAAGGCTAAAGAAAGCTAATTAATATTTAAATAAATCAAAGATCTTTAATATAACCATAATAAGTTAGAAGTAAAATATTATATTTTTATAGAAGTTTAATAGAAAGATATTCTTAACATATATAAGTTTAGATATAAAGGTTTTAAAGACTTTCTTTTATTATTTCTAGGATTCTTAATTATAATATTTTAAAAAATAATATTTTACTAATTAGAAAGATATAATTATTAATATTGATTATATTTTAAGTAGTTTTTAATATAACAAATTATGTATTTATACTATAACTTAAGATTAGAGTTATTTAAATATTTTAAGTAATATTTAAGAATCTAATCTTTTAATATAATTCAAAGTATACTAACTTATATATAGTATAAAATATTAAACTTAAGGTAATGACTATAAAAGATGTAGACTTTTATCTTAATTATATTATATAAGTTTTTACTATATTTTATATTTATATTATATAGTTTTATAAAGTCTATAGTATATTTAGCTATAGTATTATCAAAAAGAATAATAGATGTAATATATAAGGGGTATTTAAATTATCTTAGAAGCTATAGGTTATTATTTTTTAATATACTTCTTATATATAAGGAGGCTTTATATTGAAAAGACTATATACTAATAAAACTAATAAGGAAAACTAGGGGTATAATATTAATATTAGAAGTATTAGAGTTAATTAGTTATATTACTACTATCTACTTTTAATTATTCTTAAGGAAGTTATAATAAGTTATATTTATTAAATTTAGACTTAGCTTTATAGAGAAGCTATTTAATATACTACTTAGTAGATATAATATTCTTAGGGAGTTTTAAGAAGTATTTAATATTTATTTAGAAAGTTAGATATTATTTCTTAAGAGTTTTAATTTTATTATTACTTTAAATATTAAAGTCTTCCTATTTAGTAAGTTAGGTAAAGATATTATATATATAATTACTATATATATGAAATTTAATTCTATAATAAGTAAAATAGTCTTAAAATCAGTAGAATATAATTATATTACTAAATTACTAGGTAGATTTAGACTACTTTTTAAAATCTCTCTAGAATATTTAAGAGAACTCTTAGCTATATATTTCTATATATTTATAGAATATTATATAGTAAGCTAAGAAAACTAAGACTTTAGAAGTATTACTTACTACTAAATTAATATAATTAATCTTTTAGATATTTTAAAAAAGTTAGTATTTATATAGCTATAGAATTTTATAAGTAATAAAATACTTATTTTAATATTATTATTCTAAAGAGATTAACTGTATTTAAAAGTAATCCCTCAACTTTAAATAGTATATTAGATATTATTATTACAGTTAAAGGCTTTTTTAAATATAATAGTATTATTATTTTTAATTAGAATTATAAGAGAGAAAGGGGTAGAAGGAAGTATTTTTAAGAAGTTTTAGAAATTTTTCAAGAGTAAGAAGTAAGAAATACTATAGTCCTTAATATTATCAAAGTCTAATAGTATTCTAAAAAGATTATTATATTTACTAAATAACTTCTAATAAGTAACTTTTTAGATATATAGTTAACTTATTAATAATACTATAAAGAGTATCTTATTTCAAGTTATAATAAAGATATATAGTTTACTCTTTAATAGTAATATCTGTAAGAAATTAATATATAGTTTAGAGGTTTCTAATAGGATTTTAAAATAAGAAGTAGTCTAAAGCGTCTAAGTAATAAATCTTATAATCTTCTATCTTATATAGACTTTAGATATAAGGTTTTATAATTACTTCTTCTATTATAATAAACCTTATTAATCTATAGTATAATAATAATAGAAAGATCAACTATTAATTAATATTAATTTATCTAAAAAGTAATATATACTATATATAGTCTTACTATATAGGCATAAAGTAGTACTTTAGTTATTTATTATTATTATTATTCTATTATATAGTATATAGTATTATATAAATCTTTAGATCTATAGTATAATAATTACTTACTAATTACTATATACTAAGCTATAGCTAGTATTAGATACTAAATACTTATTAATAGTAGGGTATAGAAGACATATTACTATATATATAGTAATATATATAGTTACTATATACCCTATAGTATAGTATACCTAATAGTAATAGAAGAACAATAAATTATAGAATACCTAGTTTTTAGCATTCTATTTTATTCTATTTTTAAGAAATTTATAAAGATTCTTAATCTTATAATCTTAGTAGTTACTTTTAGCTATATATATTAAGCTTTAATCTTAATAAACCTTTCCCTAATTATTATTATAAAGTCTTCTATTACTATAGAGTTAAATATTAGAATTAGAACTATAATTATCTATAATAATAAGTAATTTGATTACTATTTTAACTAGTTATATATTAGTATTATTATGAATATTATTATTAGGTAAGACTTATAGTTAAATCTATATATAAAGTGAAGTATTTAGATATTATTCTAGAGATAGAGTAAAAGTAATTAGATTTAAATTTAAATTATTAAAGACTTAATAATTATTTAGATTTAAGAAGTATAATAGAAGTCATTCTACTTTTTCTTTATATATTATAAGATAAGTATTTCCTTCCTTTAAATATTTTATATATAAAGTCTTCTAATAAGTATCCCCTATTAATCTTTTTAGTATATTATTAATAGGAATTTACATTTATAATAAATCTTAATTTATCTTAAGTAATATATAGAAAATATCTCTCTTTATAAGTATTTTCTTTTAAGATAACTATCTTATTACTATTATTTTATTTATCTAATTTTTCATAGTAATATAGTATAATATCAATAATCTTATTATATATTTCTATTAAGTCAAATATTTCTTACTAGAGTCTATTAAGACCTATACTAAGTCTATATTTATAGAATAGCTATTTTATATAGAATTTATTACTATTTAGTATTTCTATTTATATTAATTAATAGAATCTAAGTAGAAATAATGAAATTATAACAATATAGATGAAGGTTTTAACTAGAAAATAGTTAAATATATAAATAGAACTTATATTATTATATAGACTATTATTTAAAGGATTTAAATTATATTCTTTAATTGAAAATCCTTTTTAATATTTTGGTAGCTATAGTTAGCTAGTAGAGTATTACGAAATAATACATAATATACTATAAATATATATTATATTATATAATATATATGACTATTATAAATATATTATATATATTTATAATATATTAAGACTTTTTCCTATTACATTTATTTGTATTTATAGTATAATAGATTAAAAAAATATTTATATTATATTAAAATTTCATATAATTATAATGGTAATATTTGTAATATATAATATTTTAAAGAATATAAAAATAGCAACTTAGTTAGTAAATCTTCATTCTCTTATATATAGTATTTACTTTGATATTAACATATATCACTCTATGTATTTCTTTAATTATTTAGATTAAAAGAATTACATTTTATTAATACTTTAAAATTCTATTTCTCTATACATATAATATATATATATTTAATTATACTTATTTTATATTCTTTTAAACTCAATCTATTGATAATAGTATTTAAAAAACTAATATCTATAACCTTAATTTGGTATATTATATTATAAATAACATAAATATAATATATATATTCATATTTATATTATATTATAATTTTAAATATTATAAATATTAATATATATATTATCTACTATATATAATATATTATAAAGATATCTATTTATATTTGTACTAGATGTATTTATATTATCGTAATACTCTACTAGCTAGTTACTAGGTGTATTATGTGGTCCTATTAGCATATCTTTATAAAAAGATCTAGATTATATTTATATATATATACTTTTTAGTACTAACTAAAGTTTTTTTAAATAAAAGTAAAAAAGTAGTTATATATTTATTTTCTTTTTATTAGAAGTTTTATAATTAAGTAATAGTATAAAACTAGTTATTTAAGTTTAAATATATGTTATTAAAATAACTTATAAAGTAGTTAAATTATAAGAATTCTTTAATTTTCTAACTATATAGAAAGTTTTAATTACTTACTAACAACCAGATTTTAAATAGAAATAAATTAAACATTAGTACTTTTAATTTATATTAAAGAAATAGTAGTTAATTTTAATCGTAACTTTTATTTATTAAGTTTATATTCAATATTCTTTTTATTTACCTAAAACCTTTAGAAATAAGGGAAAAAGTTTTTATATAGCAATTAGTTATTAAAAGAAGTAAAGTAGTATTATTAATTTTAAAAACTTATATCCTAATATATATTATTCTAAGGGTTATTAAAATATATTAATATAAATTAAAAATACTTATTATAATAGTTATTTAGAAGTTATTACTTATTATAATATCTTATCTTATTAATTTATATATAGATCTATTAAATTTCTAGTAGAAGGAATTTAAGATATATTATATTATTATTAAAATAATTTACTTATAAGGTTATTATTTATAGGGGTATCTTAAAAAACTCTAGTACTTTCTATGATTTTCTATATTGACTAGATATTTATTTCTTATATTATATTATATTTTAGTAGTTATATTCAATTTAATTATATATTAACTTAGTAGAGAGCTATACTTTACTTAGTATTATCTATATAGTAAGCGAAATTAAATTCTATATATATAAAAAGCTAGATTTAAATTTATTTAACTATAAGTAGTATAAAGTACTATTTATTTAAAACTAAAAAGTAAAAGAAAAGCTAAATACTTAGAAAAGTCTATATATCTAATACTACTTAAAGTTTACTAAAGCTTTATTTAGATAAAAGGGTTAATATTAGATGTTTAGGTATAAGTCTAGCTAGTTATTTAGGTATAGTTTATAATAATAGGTAACACTTATAGTTAAATCTATATAAAAAACAAAGACCTTAGATATTGTTCTAAGTATGAAATAAAAGTTACTAAATATATTATCTTCTATATAAACTGATAATTATTTACTTATCTTATATAATAGAATAAATATATTAATTGGTTTTATACTTAAATTTAAGTAATATAATATATATACTTTAATTTTTAATATTCGAGTTTAAAATTTATTTTAATAAGAAATTTATCATATTTAGTTACTTTTGCTTTATATTTAGAATGATATCTAAGCTTTTTACTCTATATATAGATTTAACTATAAATTTTACCTAATAATAGTATTCATACTAATACTAACTTATAACTAGTTAAAATAGTAATAAAATTACTTATTATTATAAATAATTATACCCCTAGTTTAAATATTTAACCTTATAGTAGTAGAAGACCTTATAGTAATAATTTATATAAAGAGAGTTTTATTAAAGCTACAGTTTAATATATATAGCTAAATGTAACTACTAAGGTTATAAGGTTAAAAACCTTTATAAATCTTTTAAAAATAGAAAAAAATAGAATACCTATAAAGGCTAGGTATTCTATAATCTATTACTTTTCAATATCTTTTATAATAGAAATAGAATCTCCTTAAAATCTATACAACTATTTATAAAAAAAAGTACTATAAAGAAAGTATAGAAATATCTAACTATAACTATTATAATTAAAACTATTATTTTATTAGAATAAACCTTAATAAAATCATCGTAAATACTACAATTAATAAATAACTTATAGATATTTAAAAAATGTTATCTAATTAACTTATAACTTACTATACTAAGCTAATAATATTAGAAACTAAATATTAATTAGATAATACTTTAATATCAATATACTACTACAATACTAGTTACTATATATTTTAGAATATTATATCAATATAATTATAGAAGTTTTAAAAACTATTTAGTCATTTTAGAAATATCTATATCTATATAAATATTATTTATAGTGTGTTATAGTGTGTTATATATTCAGCCTCCTACTTAATAGATAGCTTTATACAACGCTTAGTATTAAATCTCTATAATAATAAAAACCTAGTAATATACTATAGTTTATATATATCTCTATAGGCAAATATAGTAAAAAGAACCTAGTAGTATAGTATTTAGTTTAAATCTAACTCCAACCTAGAAATTAGTATAAGTTGTATAATAGTTTCTATAGTAGTAGTTTTAAAGTATTGAACTTATTATAGTAGTACTTATAATATTAATCTTGTATAAGTTGTATAATAGTTTCTATAGTAGTAGTTTTAAAGTATTGAACTTATTATAGTAGTACTTATAATATTAATCTATATTAGAATGCTACTATTATATCTTAATAATACTAGCCTTATAGATAAAAGAAAGCAATAGACTATAGACCAACCCTTTCTTTATTCTATAATAATACTACTACTACTAATAATAATAATAATAATAAAAATACTATTATTATATTCAACCCCTATAACTTCAATATAAATATTAATCTTATTAAAGCTATTAATAACTATAAGGATTATAACTATCTTTATAAAAGTCTAAATAAGTTAGTATTATATAAAAGCGATTTTACTATTCTTTCTAATCTTCTTAAAATAGTTATAATTAAATTTAGTTTTGAAATATTACTAATAGATAAAGCTATTAGTATAACTAAGAAGTATAAGATTAAAAAAATAAAAAAGAATCTAATATTTAAAAGTAGGATATTTAGTAATAATTCTAAATATTTTAAATATATATTAGAAGTAGCTTATTAAGTACTACTTCATCTTTCTAAAAAAGTATATATATTGAAATCTATAGTAGTTATTAGCTAATAGTTAGGAAGGCTAAGATAACCTAAAGTTAGAAATATCATACTATTATATACTATTAATATAATATTATTATATAATATTCAAAGACTTAAAGTAACTATAGCTATAGTAGTTAGTATAAGGTGGGTTAGAATATAGGTTCTAACTAGGTGCTAAATGTTCTCTATATAAAGCAAAAGGCTTGGGCTTTATATAGTATATATAGTTATATTTAATTAAAAGAATAAAAAATATTAATAAGTTATTAAAATATTTCATTCAAATATTCTATAAAATTTTATTTTTATAAGAATAAACTGTAAGAAAGATTAATAATTCTTAGGAAATATTACTAAACAAATTAATATTAAGATTTAATAGAAAAAAGCTTAAAAGTCTATATAATTCTCTATAATTTTAAATCTTAAAAACTTGAAACTCTAAATATAAATACTTATAATAAGTAAAATATTAAAAAAAACATAAATAAAATATTCTATTAGTAATATTTACGATATAGAGGAAAGTATAGTAATATAAACTCCTGATCTCTATAATTAGTCTAGTATTATAAATAAATTATATTTCTAAAATATTATTCTAATATTTTATAGAATATTTTAATTCTTTAGACTAAAATATTCTATTTTGAAAATAATAATTTAGTATTAGAGGCTAGCTATAAGAGATATTTTAGTAGTATTTTAATAGTATTATAATAAACTTAAAGAGTTTATATTTAAAATGAAAACTTCTTATTAGACTAAGGGGTAGTAGTTATAAAGAACTCTAATAGTAATATCTTATATAAGTCTTAAGGTTTAGATTTATAATATACTTCTTATTATCCTTCCGCCTTATTACTATAGTAATATCTAGTATTAATAACTTTAATAATATACTAGTAATATCTAGTTATTTAAATTAACTTAATTAATTAGAAAAATCTATTTAAAATACTTCTCTTAGGTATTATTAATATTAAATAGCTTTATTAATAAGAAAATTTAAATACTACTAATATTAGATAGTCTTATTAATAAGAAGAATTATATTATATTTATTCTAAGTAATTTTATATTATATTTTTCTTACTATTAATTTATAAGAAGTTTGTTTTCTTTTTATATAAATTTACTTTTCTTTCTTTAGAATTATATAATTTCTTATTTTATACTTATTATAATACTATTATTTTACTACTTGTTTTATTTATATTTCCTTTTTTTATATTTCTTCTATTATTATATCTACTACTACTACTACCACTAGTTCTAGACTTCTAGATAATAACTCTTCCTATTATTATACTCCTTCTAAGCTTAATACTTATATTTATAGTAATTATATTATTAAGGGTAATTCTAATAATAATAAGAGCTAGCTTCTTAATATAGTTATTTCTACCTATTTTCATTATTATTCTAAGTATAATAAGAATAACTTCTCTTAAACCTAAATATTAAATTATAGCTAATCTTATTATAAATATCTAAAGTTAAAAAGTAAATATAAATAGGACTCCTACTTCTTTATTATTAATCTTAAGTTATATATTACTAGTTATTAAGTTAATATTTTAATTATACTTAGTAAATATATTATTACTTCTATAGTTTTTACTACTAATAATAAGGATAGTTCTAAAAGTTATTATATTTCTTTTTTTATTAGAGTTCTTTATTATAATTTAATATTATAATAACTATTTCTACTATATTTAATAAGTATTTTTTAATTTATATTATTATTATATTTATTATTCTTTCCTTATATACTAAAAGTACTTTTATATTTACTTTTACTTTTACTTCTAAATAGGCTTTTATTAGTTTTAATAGTATTATATAGATAATAATAAGTTCTTCTCCTTCTTCTTTCCTATTTTTATTATACTAACTTTCTTATAATAAGATATTATAATATACTTTAGTAATTATATTATATCTTATTAATACTATAGTTATATTTTTAGTCTTATTAATACTAACTTACCTATATATTATTATTATATAATTACTAATTCTTACTAGTATTAATAATATCTTACTTCTAGATAGATATTATTTATTATTATTTTTAATAATAGAGAGAAATAAGAAGAAGATAATAATAAGGGAGAAGAAGACTTCTAGAAATATAAGGGAGAATAAAATAATACTAATTTATTTATTTAATTTATTTATTTAATATCTAAAAATAAGCTTTATATTAATTTACATATATTTCTTGATAATTATTATTATTAGTTTATCTAGAGGATAATGTATACTATATATAATTTTATTATACAGATGTAAAATAGTATTCTGGTTATTTATTATTATTATTCCTATATTATATAGTATGAAGCGTTATATAAAGCTCTAGATCTATAATATAGTAATTACTTACTAATTACTATATAATTAGCTATAGTTAGTATTAAATACCTAGTATTTATTATTAATAAGATGTAGAAGGTATACTACTATATATATAGTAATATATATAGTTACTATATACTTTATAATATAATATAACTAATGCTAGTAACTTTTCTTGTTGCTATATATTTTAATATTTATCTATTTATCTAGAAATTAGTACTCTTAGTAATTTATACTTTTTTATTTTAATA
>QAPF01000721.1:0-19599 GCA_004367935.1 Colletotrichum sidae | reverse complement strand
TCCTAATAAACTTTTTAATAATTAATTAAAATCTATAGATCCTAAGTTATAATAATAATAAAATTATATAAAAAACTTAGGAATATTAGAAATACTTTCTAACTAATAAGAAATACCTAAATAACCTATAAATAGTATTATCCTTCTTATTATAAAAATAGAAATTTAATAAGAATAATAAGATAATAAAAAAAGCTTCTTATAAAATATAAATAAAAAGTTTAATTAGTATTATTTAAAAAAAACTAACCTATAAATAGAGCTTTTAAAATTAGGGGGGTATATTAAGAATAATATACTTAAGAAGTAGAATTTATACTAATTAAACCTTAGGTGCTAGTACTATCTCTATAGACCCCATCCTACTTAAACTACTCGAAAGGGAGCCTCGCACAGCACGTGTAGCCACATTTAGTTACACAGAATACACACCAGATTTTGCCCCCTAATTACGTGCAACACCATACGCTAGTTTGCAGTTTCGAGACCGCGTTTTTGGACGTAGTCAAAGATTCACGGCAACCATATATTGGGGGAGGAGGCGGAGACGTGTCAAAATCCTCAGTCGAGACAAAAATGAAGCAATGCTAGATATGTTTTAGTTCTCTAGTAACTGTTCATCTAGCTTGTTGATAGCCAAGCGCTGCTGCAAGTGGACGAGAGGACGGCTGTTGAGACCAACACAGATAAGTGAGCCCCTGAGTGTCTGTACAAGCAGACCTTGTATAGACGACTACTCAAGTGAACCAAGTGAACGACAACATATCATCCGCTGAGTGGTATCAGCGTTCGCGTGGCAATATGCCTCTTGAACAGATGAATAGCAATCCCCCAACACCAATCAAAGTCAATGCCTGCAAAGTTGAACGCAGTGTTGCAACCTCGAAAGTTGGCTATTTGACGTGACCTTGGATTGTAACTTCCTGGTAGCCTACGTCCCTGTCTGCGTGTTTAAACCCCCAGTAGAATTCCAACATGAGTGTCGATTACCTACATCTCCCTTTCCTTTTCTTGCACAAAAGGTCACGTGCCATTGCCATGAAAATGGCTCGTTCAAGATTTTCTTATCTCCAGACAGATCCAATGAAGGAACGAAGGCAAAAACCAGCACTTTGAGTTTCGTGCGTGTTTCCAAAAGCTCACCATACCTCCTCTGCTTGTAACTTGGTCATATGGCACTTTACCCAGGAAGTGGAAGTGTAACATGGTTCAGAACTTTGTTCGCTTCTGCCCTCTGGAATCTGGATTTAAAGATCATGCGAGCAGATTTTACTGCTACCCTGAGACAAAGCTACCGCTACGATGAGAGAAAACCCCCCAATGAGGTAGGTAGTGCCAATACAGAGCATCTACGTTGTTGCTGCCACAGTTGGATGAAACAGATACTCCCAACCAACACAAAATTAGCCAGCTAACTCATCTGGTAGGTAGTCGTCAGCCAGCTTGGCGACGCAGGCAAGTGTGTTTACTCGACAGAGACGCACACCACTCGCGTGGACAATATAGACCTTGACACTCTGCAGGCGAGGGGAAGTGATATGTTCTTCGCCAACGACAAGTGATTGGCTGCCCTCTCGTCGTATGACATCGTTAGCTCGTATCATCGGTGAAATAAGCCCTCCAAGGACGATGAAAGCCACCGATACACTTGAAGAAATTGGTGAAGACTAAGGTAGCGCCCGCCTTCTTCGACTTTGTCGGCATCCTAGGATCTCAAAATGGCAAAAGAATGGCGACATACTTTACCATTCAACTAGAAGCCCTTTACCCAACTGCTCACCCAGTCATCTCTAAGTTCTTATATTAGAAAGGCTTCGTCACTTTTCCTGGATTCTCCAGGCTTCCTGAATGTCGCATTATTTTGATTGATATAGTATTGGCTTAAACATAATATGTCGTTACACCTTGGTTTACTAGTCATGTTCCCATTTTCTTTGCTGTCCCCCAAAAAATATCCCATCAATTGAAGAATCTATCTATATATTCGACTATCCTAGTAGGCTCACTCAACCGGAAAGACCACCGTGTAGTAGCACAGTACTCCAACCTACCAAGCAGACTAATACCACTGCCCCGCGGCGATAGGTCTCACTGCCTTTCCATTCCAATGGAATGAGCGATCCAATTGTGATATCATGTAACACAGGACAAAATGACTTTGGGCGTCAGCTGTTCTTGCGTCACTTCTGACCGCATCTGCATGTCAGCCCAACCACTCGTGCTGGCCTAAGGCCTGAGCTGATGCGCAGTCGACTGGACCTATAAGTAAACACATACTGCTCTAATATTTATTTTACAACGTGTAAGTTGAGACAAGGTATACCTTCTAATGTGCTTATAATGGAAGCTTTCAGCCTTACTGCTAGCATCATAGCAGCAGTCCAAGTTTACCAGGCGACACTGCGCCGTCTTCGCACTCGTGCGCCTCGCCCGTCCAATGAAATAATAATTCAGCGAATTGATACCGCCATGAAACGGGGCCTGGAGATTGATGCCCTAATTCGAGAGCAACACGGGGAGCTACCAGAACATATCGCTGCAGACTTTGAGCGCACTCTCTATAGGACGCACCAGGCTATTCTCAAGATTTCCAAGATACCACTCCACGAATGGATTGGAGAAGATGCGCCTGTGGAAGGGGAGCTGGATGCTGCTGTCTCTAGCTTGGAGGAGAACAGCCGTGCTCTTGAATCTATCTTTCAAACGCTGGTGATCCAAGTCAACATGATGGCAGCATCGGATCGGATCAGCGCCATCGAGGAATCCGCAACGCATCCCTCGCTACCTTCCGGAGGGCAGTCAACAGAGAAACAGCAGGTTTCGGAAGGATCGCCTGCCAGACATGCAACCGACGAGGTCAAGCAAAAATTCGTCCTGCCGTCCATACTCAAGTTTGTTGGATTCGAGACTTTCGTTCGCAGACTACCAATTCTAGACGTGAGTTGTTGGGGATGAAGTAACTGCCAGACTCCGTTCAGATTAGCTCACACGAGACCAGGCAACGCAGGCCGGCCACGACGGATTGTTGATTGAGGTGGCTGACCACGACAGCCTTCAGGAGTGGCTTCTGTCAGTAAACGACTTTGAAGTCCCCGACGGGAAGATAGTCTTTAATCTACTGTTAGAACACGTCCCCAACTTCAGGTCAGAAGCTAATTTCCTTCTTCTTGTCAGTGTGTGTGGCCATACCAGGAGACCCGGACACATGATGTTCAGGGATAGGGACTCCCTTCTAAACGTACATGCAACCTTGAAGGCCCCGGACGATACCATATATCGGGCTCTAGAAGGTAAAATATGCCCACTCCTCTCTCAGCCTCTCCAATTACTAGATTTCTAACGTGGTTCAAGTTGTCCCTATGCTTTTGGAGCAAGAAGATCCAGAGCGGCCAAGTCGCGTCCGTACGTCAAAAGACACGTCCTGTGCAACTACATGAGTAACATATGAGAATAGGGTACTCCTTCAGACTACCGCGGTCACAAACCGAAGACTGGGCAGCGGGGATCTTCTTTGACGCGCAACGACACGTTACCAATGCCTTCATTCTCGGGATGAATGCCGTCGAAAGAAGCTCATTTGAACACAAGATACGCAACGCTACGGACGATACCAGTCACCCAATGCTGTTACCGGTAATAATGTGCGAACTATTGGCTGTGGGTTTCCTGGTCGCGGTGAGGCACACCGCGAACGACCTCCAGCACGTGGAAGCCCGCACAGGGTTGTCGGGGGAATTTGACAAGTGGAAGGTATGAAGCCCGGATGAGGATAAGAAATCAACTCCCTGCTATCTCTGGAGCTACTTTGACATCATCCTAGGACTCACAGACTGCGAACGCAAATGCGCAGGTCAGTTTCGAAGCAATGACCCAGTCGCTGAACCGTGCTATCTCGAGATTGCCAGCTCACGGGGCGCGAATCGAGGCAAACATCATGCTCTCAGGGCGAATAATTTCCACATTGTCGAAGATGAAAACATCCTTACCCGAGGATGACAGAGGGAAAGCGCCGGAAGACGCGTGGTCCAGTAGGATGCGAGCATCGACGGCTCGCCTCAAGCACCGGCTGCAGGTCCTTGACGCAACACATCAGGGGATTCTTTTGAAGATACAAAGGGAGTCCACCAAGGCATCGAGTCAACTACAGATTGTGAGTTTGCTGCCAAAGGACATAGTTCTACATCACTAACACGGCATCCAACAACCGTAGGTCTACAACCTCGTCGCCCAGCGGGATAACCAAAGCAACTACGACATGGCGAACTTATCGCTGCAGATTGCGCGCACCGCCAAAGACGATAGCTTTGCAATGTTCACATTGGCGACGATGAGCATCATATTTCTGCCAGCAGCATCCATCGCGGTTAGTCAAGCCAGTCGAGGCCTCATTGTCGAGGGACCCGAGCTGACCGGGGAGGACAGACGCTCTTCTCGATGGAGCTATTCAACTGGTCTCCTGAGAACGGGGAGCCGATCGTCAACCATCGGTTCTGGATTTTCTGGGCCGTTGCGGCACCCCTGACCTTAGCCGTCTTGACGGTGTGGCTCCTATGGCTGAAAATACACCGACGGAGGGAGGAACGGAGATCAAATATTCTGTCCAGTCCCGTCCGCCAGCGAGTTGACGCTTTTGACTCTGGGAAACCGGAGCCGCAGTGGAACAGCGACTCTCTGCTTCGTCGTCGGCTCACGCGTACGCGCAATCTTTTTGGCCGGGACCTCGAACCAGGCCGGGCGTAATGTCCAGTGTTGTCGAGTCTTGAATCATGAATCGCGGCGGGCGTTGATTGTTGGGGGGGATTTTCTATTAGAAGCTGGCGATGCTGTTGGGGATATTTTCTGACAAAAGTTCACTGTTGCTACTTGATAGTATCCTTATTCCTGCATCTTATTCTATCCTTCTTGCCCTACTTAATTATAGCTTTGGAACGGCACATCTTCCCACGTCAGCAGTAAAGTCATTTAGATGCTGGCGGTAAGGTCTATTTTGGACACCTTCAGCTCGGGCATGTGATCCACTGGTGACTGATGGCAGATGGGCTAAACCGGGCGAAGGCCATAAGAGTCCTGGTCTCCTTTGTCTCGGCCTCCATACGCACGTGGTACGGAAGCCAATATGTTAGGGTTCTTTTGGCAAGCATCTGGCGCGTCCTTCTAGATCTGGACTCGGAGCTTGCGGGCGGGACGATGGGAGTCCAAGATCTGGCGTGCTTCCATTTATTCTTCTTGCCGTTTTGGTCAATAGTCTTGTTCCGCGCGGAACGCTACTGCAAAGTGTTCTTGATGGTACCATCACTGAATCGTTGCGAGGAGTAGACAACTTTCACCTGGCCGATGGTACAGACGTGACGCAAGTCTGGTCACCAGAGATTCCCAGCAAGAGGTTATTACGGCCGTGACGGTCAACTTTAATTGCATCATAGCGGCGTAATGTACGGTCGTAGTATCGCTGGATGGAACACACGCGCAAAGTCGACGATCAGATGCTAGCTGAACCCATCATGGACATCGTGGTACATACGAGCATCGTCACGGAGATCGTGGCGAGGGTGAGCTACACTGGCAGCTGAATGCCTTGCGGGATTGAAAGAGACAATTCAGCTGACACTGGGGTAGCACCAGCTAGCACCGCCCTTCCCTCCTCCCACTTCTTTGGGTCTGATTATTGCCGGAATCGACCTAGTCGTTGGCTGGAGACTGATTGGTGCGGAGGCTATTTCGTGATCACACAGTTCTTAGTCGTACAGTAATACTGGGTGTTTCTCATCAGGGCCGTATTCATTCTGACCGTCCTCGGAAGCGTCAACGTTTTCCTCGGCCCGGACATGGTCGAAAAGTTCGCCGACCACCGACTTGTCAATTTTATTCCGAAGGCGAAGCTAAAATCTCGTAAAATATCCCAAGTCGGACTGTCTCCTCAATAGCATGATGTCGACCTGCTTTCCGCAGAGTCAGTCTCATACACCGCTTCGGCCCCAGACTTTAGACTTCTTGATTTGCCTCGTGTCTAGCACGGATGACTATGAGAAAAACCGTCAGTGAAGCATATCAGCCAGCTCTTGTTAGATGCCCGAGATGCTTTGGCATACTTGCGAGCGAGCTGGTGTTGCGCGGGGTGGCTGAGCCGGACGCCACTTTAGTGACCAGGCCAATGGAGTAGGCAGTGTAGGGACATCGATGGAGAAAAGTAAAAGATGCAGGCCATCAAGGCAAAAGGTGGCTTTCTGTCTCGTGTTTACTGCTGTTTTCGTCGTCAAAGTCTCAGGCCACGCTGGTTAGGGTGTCCATGGATTCAGCCACCTTCGCACACGACTTCTGGGGACTTGTCTCAGATCTTGACGGCCTCTCTCTGCTTGCCCGAGTAGATATATCAAGCCCAAGTTTTTGCTTAGGCGCCGTCTTTTCAGACGGTAGTCGGTTCTTCAACTTGAAAATGACAATGGTATGTCTGTCTTGGTCTTCCCGTGAGAGCTCTTCTGTCGTCGTACCCATCTCAGTCATCTCACGATCGACGCCCTGCCGTTTGCGAAGAATGTAACGCGAACCTAAAGCGAGTGATACTGCAGCTGTGAGCTGACTCACAGTAAATAACATTCGATTCGGGCCGCCCACTGGGTGGATCCAAAAAGCCATGTTGTGTGTACATGGCTTGAGATAGTTTCCGCAACACTGAGTGAGAAGTAAGCCACGAGCACATGAGATTACGTAGCCTGTGGTGTTTGTAACTGGAGTCTTTCGACTATGTGAGTCGCTCGCCTTCTTTCTCTACGGTCTATACCCAATATATAGACACTATTGGCCCCCTGTTCCTATCTTCAGTGTTGATTTCCTCGCCTAACCTGTGTTCACGATTCAGGTCGCTAGAGTGTTGAACGTGCCACCTCTTTTGACCACCGGTAGTCATTGTTGACGTCCCACCTCTTTTCATGGTGTCTACTAGCCGCCGTCCAACTTCTTAGCCTTACGACTAGAGCCACCAAGCAAGCCTGGCTTTCTTCCGGACCTCAGCTCCGAAGATCGAGAGCTCCGTCGTGCACCATTGTTTTGCTGTACAACTTCCCCTCGCCACCCCTTTCCATTGCGAGCACGTTGTGTCCTGCTGCCCAATCTCGTCATTTCTGAATTTGCATCACGGGCCTTATAACCGCTTTGAATAAGACGATATCCAGATCGTCGCTGGATTTCCCACGTTTCTTTTGCTTGCCCAACTGTCCCTGCTGCCCTGTCGCCATGCGGCCAGCGTAGTAGATGCGTTCAGAGAAAAGCCACGACCACGTCCGGGTATGGTGGACGTCGACATCGATCCCAATCGACGCCCGGCGCATCTCGCGGCCGCCGTGCTGTTCCTGTGCCCATCGCTCTTTGCGGTGGACCTGCGACTATATTCGAAGCTATTCGTGACGAATCACGTCGCTGCATCGAGGAATATTCCTCAACGAAACACTCAAGCGGATACAGAGCTGGTACTGCTTTTCATTATATCAACCATTGACCGTCTCCCCCGTCTTGAGCGGCACGAACCTTTGGGTATGTTTCACCGTTTACTGCACCAACACGGCCAACGCATTCCACCACTTCTTCTCTCTAAATAGCTCAAGTTACTGACCATTTACTTACTTTCTATAGACAGGCGACACGACGAGTCTGGTCATCTGTAGCATCGGCAAATCGGCCATCCGCATCATAGTAGCCTTCGTGCCCAGCCTCAAACCCCCTCACGAGACGTGCACGCAGTAGAAGAAAACAAGACGAACGCCCGCGAGTTTGGGGCACCTGGCAGACGTGATCAACAGCAAAACGTCTGCCGATAACCGTCATCATGACGAAGAAGTACCTCCGCGGCATCTCCCGCGACGAGTCCAAGGCATCGATCGAGATTCCGCGACTGCGGTTCGACGACTTCGCCTACATATCAGAAGTCTCAGGCCCGGAAGCGCTCAGCGCACGGGAAACCAGACCCCGGACCAGAGCGTCGTGGTCTTTCACTTCGCGGTCGACGGTGGGCTCTTCCGCTGCGTCGACGGCGGGATCGGAAGTTTCCCACCGCTCGGCGACACCGTCGACGGCGTCGGTGTCCGTGGGGAGTTCGCCGATAGAGCCCCCCGCGTCGGGGATCCTGAAGACGATGGAGTTTAAACTGTCATACGAGGCGAGGGTGTGGACGGGCCAGGGCAGGGCCAAGAGACAGGAGGAGCTTCTGAGGCCGTGTGCGCTGGGGGGCATGAGGCGGTTTACGAGCGACGAGGTGACGGTGCCTCATGATGGCTTGTCGCCGCTGTCTGCCGAGTTTGACCTGGTTGACGGCTTCTACATGTCCAAGTTTCGGCACTCTGCGCCTGCGGAGGCGAACTGGGCGTGGCGCGAGGATGAGGATAATCGAGAAGAGAAGGATGGTGAAGATGAAGAAAATACCCCGGCGGAGGAAGAAGCAGCAAAGAAGGGTGGGAGATGAGATACGAGAATATCTCGGCAATGGCAACGACAGAGACACGAAACTAACGAGCAAACGAAACTGGCAATGACCAGCCACCATACACGAACATGGCAATATCATTATTGATAAATTCAAGAGGGAAAGAAAACACCCAACAAACCAATAGTAGAATCATGAAGCCTAGGCTCACACCCATGGATTATGGGCCGTTTTGGTGTCTAGGTAGTCCAAGTAATCAACAATGAGAAAGATTATCCTTCAGCACGATCACTCAATCAAAATAATCGTTGACATCGAAATCGAACAGTTCTGTTGCTCGCACAGCTGGTGAACGATCTGATAAGCTTCACGCACGACCAACAAGGCATTATAGTTGTCGAGATTGACAATGACACCATCAGCGTACGCCTCACGAGAACTCCTTATCGTCATGGACGGCGGGATATTACGGCCTTTGAATTGCAAATGGCATTAGCTAGCTGGGCCAAACACATTTGCTAATTGGTCACAACACCACTTCAGCAAGACAACACAGAGCAGTACTTCATCACACGTATTCATTGACCGCAAAGATGAGCCAGCTTTGAAAGCCTGGATAGTGTACTTCTCTCACCCCGAGCCCATGTCTGACGTCCGGGGTGAGTGAGCTGATCGGATGCAGCTTCGCGGATCGAGCTGGGCAAGGGGGGTGGGGACCAGCAGCCAATTGACCCTGTAAGTGAAGCATCAAGATTGAGCATCGTGACTCGTGTTATTCATGGCTCTCTGGAGCCTTTGTCTACATAATTATCATGGGTATTTAAACAGCAGCGTTCTTCTCATTCTTCTCCTCGAGCGTCATCTCGCCAGCGGGAGGAGCGCTGGTCGAGTCCGACTTGCCCTTGCCGCCCCTGAAGAGGCTGCTGCAGCTGCGCGTCATGTTCTTGACGTTTTCCGCCACAATCTCCCGGGTGGGCTTCTCGAAGAGCAAGTCAATGTCTTCCAGGGTCTTGCCCTTGGTCTCCGGCATGAAGAGCAACCTGTGATACTGGTTAGCTTGGGTTCGGCAGTCTTGCTGCTGCTTGGGCCAAGGGAGGGGTGATGACGGGACGTACTGGTAGAACCATCCGAGAATGGCGATGCCTCCGTAGAAGCCGAGGGTGAGACCGGTGCGGGTCATGGCCTCCTGCATGGCGGAGAAGTTGTAGGTGACGATGAAGGAGGACAGGAAGAGCAGGCCGGACGACGTGGTCATGCCGTACGATCTGAGGTACGTGGGGTACACCTCGGAGGGGACGACCCAGGTGAGGCAGGCGTAGCAGCCGAAGAAGCCCATGTAGAGGGCGAGGCCGACGAGGTAGCAGGCGACGGCGCCGGTGGTGTTGGTTTCTGTGGGGATCTGGTAGCTGACGCCGATGATGATGAGGCCGACGAAGAATCCGGGCAGCATGGTGTTGGCCCAGAAGCGACGGCCAAACTTCTCCATGTACATGACGGCGGGGATGGTTCCGATCAGGAGCGAGCCACCGCCGACGAGGGACATGTAAGTGGCCTTTTCGTCGTTGAAGCCGATCTGCTGCATGAGGATGCTAGACACGGTGCGTTAGTAAAAGGAAGACGAGCCTGGACGGAACGCAAAATGGGTGCACTCCATACCTCATGTAGTACATGATGGCGTTGACACCGGTAAGCTGGCCGAGGAGAATCATAATGTTGGCGTAGATGATGGCGCGGCGGGCGCGGGGGACGGTGAAGAAGTCCATCCAGGGGAAGCGCTTGTTCTTCGCGCCCTCGGCGACGGACTGCTTCTCGTCGAGCACGGAGACCTTCATGACGAAGAACTCCTCCCTGGCCTCGGCCGTCTCGATGCCGCGGATGCGCTTCCAGATCTTGTAGGCCTCGAGCGTCTTGCCCTTGTGCATGAGGTAGCGGGGGCTCTCGGGGAGGTAGAGCATGCCGATGAACATGATGGTGGAGAAGAGCAGCGAGGAGCCGAGGATCCAGCGCCAGTTGCCGGGGACGTGGAGGAAGATGGCGGCGACGGCGTAGCCGAGGACCTCGCCGAGGGCGATGTTGAGCTGGTAGAGGGAGACGACGTTGCCGCGCACGCGACGCTCGGCCGTCTCGGCGACGTAGACGGGGACGGTACCTGGAAGGGGGGATGAATGTCAGTTACATGAAAGATGTTGTTGTTTTTTGAGGTGACGGGGTTATCACGAACCGCCCTCGAGACCGACACCCATGCCGAGAATAACACGAGCGGCCACAATCATGCCAAAGTTGACGGCACCAGCGCACATGGCACCGCCAATGGTGTACAGAACACAGGAGATGATGATGGACATGCGGCGGCCGAGGTACTCGTTGCAGGGACTGAGGATGATGGCGCCGCCGACGGCGCCGAGCGGCATGGCCGAGTTGACCAGGCTGTTCTGCCTCGTCGTGAGGCCGAGGTCGCCCGGGAGGAAGAGGTTGGCGCCCGAGATGAGGGACTGGTCGAGACCGGAGAGCAGGCCGCCCATGGACGCGAAGGCGACGATGAGCCAGGTGAAGTACTTCCTGTTGCTGAACTCGAGGTCGAAGATGCCCTTCTTGACGCCTCCGGCGGCCTCGAGCTCGCGCTCCATGTTGTCGATGAGGGCGTCGATTTCCCACCCGCCGGCCTGGGCGACGGCGACGGCGTCCTTTTCGTTGAGGCCCGGCAGGGCGCCGGTGAGGTTCTCGATGTGAGCCTCATTCTGGCCGTCGGGGTTGTGCTTCCCCGAGGCCCTTGGGGCGAGCGTGACGCCGTGCATTGTGTCGGATGTGTTTTGCGAACCTGGTCCAGAGAGATGGGTGTTGTTGTCCGGATGGCGAGGGTATACGGGGGGGTCGTTACGGATGAGATCAGATTAAGACGCCAAGCAAAGAACCAAGAAATGCGGCTCTATAGGATCGTCCGGGTAAAAGGAGGAAGAAGGGGCTGCCAAGGGGAGAGCACTCTAGGAACGGTAGAGTGAACGGGACGAGCCCAGGGTTATAAAGACGAGCAATCTCGACGCAGATCACGTCCCTAGGCCCATGCCACGTCCAGCACGCGACGGACCACGATGTTCCACACTCTCTGTCTTTCTCTCTCTCCCACATTCTCTCCCAACATGGCATAACAACGAGCTCTTAGGGTCGGAGACCGTGCCATGGACCGACCTGACGGACTGGACCTATGATGTGTCTCCGAGGGCGTGAGTTGTGGGGGTCCCTCGGGCGACGTTGGATACTTGGCTGCTCCAGACCCCAACATCGTCATCCGAAAATTTGTCTGGTGTTGGAGGTGGAGAAGCTGGAGAAAAACGGCCGAAGTAGGAGCGATAACATCCGCATTCTCTTCTGTCTGCCATCGACGAGTAATTACTGCGTAGGAGACTCGTCCTTTTCGCCAGCGGAGGGCCGAACCCCAGGGGGCAAACTCGAAAGACACCAGGGCATGGGAGGGCGCATGAGCTCTATTTTCCCTTGGGGGCTCCAGGTTTCTCGTGCTGTCTGTCTGCAGTCCCAACGCGTAACGTGAGGTGTGAGTGGACTCTCTTCACTCTCTCCCACTTACACTAGACCGGACCAGACCCGACTATGAGATGATGGGTCGACCGGGCCCGGTCCTGCATGTCTCTCCTCGCTCGTGATGTGTGTGTGTGAGTGTGTGTGAGATCGGTCCTGGCACGGCTGACCGGACAGCAGGCCGCGCGACGTTTGGTCTTGATCTGACTCGCGGCTCCACAACGCTGCGAGGATGGCGTTTGTGCGAGACCCGCTGGAACGGGGGTGGTTTGACCGAAAATTCTACCGTCCACCGTCTTCTGGATCCCGAAACTCGGTGACAGTCCGAACGAAGACCTGCCATGGCCTGTGAGACGGCAGGTTTGCGGAAGAGTACGGAGTCTCCGCGTGGAGAGGCGAGACAGAACACGGACCAGAGAAGAGTTTGTCCATGGGGTGAAAGAGTCGGGGAACAACTGTGGGCTGACGTCAGACGAGAAAAATCTAGAAGTTCACATGGCCATCCCGACCAAGGTGTCGACGAGTAGAACGAGGACGATGACTGATGATTTCCAGCTATTTCCACATATCCAGCGTACTAGCGTAGAAAAATAAGAAGAAAAAAATGGCAAGACAGAGAGGCTACTGCTTTACGATAACGAGATTCTCGCTTCTAACCCCTGAATATCCCACTCCAGTTTTGCTACTACGACCCATACATTCGTCGTACAGTTAGTAGTCTGACAAAAACACACGCTTGCTAACCAGTGGTATTAGTGCAAGTCCAAACAAGCTTCGCCCGTCACGAGAACAGCTTTCTTGTCCATATCGCCCTCGGCAGACCGCCTCTGGCCCAATATTCCAAGTCCCGGTCCCGGACTCAATTCGCTGCCACCCTTGGTTGTGTGAAGGACAGAGTGACTTCTGGCCGGCTTGGCACCGTCGTAGGCCTGAGCCAGAGCCGATCCGATCGTCGTGATGCCCAGTCGGCGGCGGCGGTCGGCGGCGGGCGGGCGGGCCAAGAGTGCGCTCGACTCGACTCCCTCCCCGATATTGCACGCGTTCGTCAGCACGTGTGGGCAGGCAAGCAGGTGCATGACAAGCACGCGTTCGAGAAGCCGGTTCCATGAATTATCTGGTCAGAAGTCGGCAAACTCTGACCCTGTTCATTTGGCACACGGGAACGAAGACAGGCTCTCCTGGGCTGTATGTGGGGATCCACGAAAACCAGACGGTTTTCCTTACACATGTACGGATAATCGTCACTCTGTATGGCATTTGAGTGCCGGTAAAGCGGTCCGGGGGGCGCTTGACGAATATTTCTTGCGCTCTAGGTGCGATAACTCGAAGAACTACCTCGTATCACGTGTTGTGTATCCGTATCCATTGCTGTGTATCCATGTCCACAGCAACTGGGAAGTAAAAGAAGATCGACAATATCCCATCGGCCTTGGTTTGCGCTCCAGTGTCGCAAGTGAACAGTGTCATCGTCTGACCGCAACAAGCTGACATCACTACAAGGTTTTTGACGTTCGTCCTGCTCATCTGCGTGTCCTCGTGCCCCCTTGCATCCACAGAAGGGCCGTTTTCCCCTCATGTTGCTCTGGACTCTCCCCGCAAGCAAAAGAGACGGAGAATTTGATGGGGGTTTCTGCAGAGACGAAGGGTGGCCCACTGAAGCTTCGTATGATTGGTCGAGTATCCTTGTCGGCGCGTTCCGGGAATCCGAGACCGATAACTCAGACCACGACGCCGGATCTCTCGCTGCTTGAGACGTCGGGTACCCGAAGCGATTAGCGAAGTGTCCAGCGATAAGACCAACCTTTGAATCGCAAGTCAAACTTCAAGCTCTCTGTGATACAGTGTAGCATACAAGTCGATTCTGTGTTGATCTCGCACATGAGCACTTCAAGCAGATGGGATCGATGATTGACAGCGAACTCTGGACGATGGTAACGTCACCGATAACATGAATGCCCAAACACTATGCTTGCGTGGCCAGTCACGCCTGTTTTCAAGATATCTAGCAACAGTAAAGCTCTTCGGTCTCAATCACTGAAACAGCCACAGACAACGTTGGGTGGGCTTGGGCTAGGCACACGTAACAAGTCAAAACACACTGGTTTGTCGAAAGTGTAGCTTCTATAAAACCGACAGTAACTGCCAGGACAGCACAGGGAGAAGTCGCCAGCACAAACATGTTCTTCGTTTCACAAGGGTTCTTTTGATAACCAGAGGTTATACGTGCTAAGCTGATAAGGCTATTGTAATTACGGGTGCCTCGCATCTGAATAGACCGTGGAAAACTAAACTCTAAGCTGTATATATAACATAGCTGGTCAGACTCCGTCTCTTCTCTCACTTCCACTAACCTTTTCTAACTCGTCTGCCAACCGGTGTTTCGCACAAAACAGAAGCCTCATTCGACCAGGCTCGTCTCAGCATACTTGAACTTGGCAGGCACGAGACAAGGCCAGGCTGAGGCTCCTTGTGCGTAGATGGCAAAGTGAGCCCCGGTGTTGGGAGATTCCCGTCCCGAAATCCGGTGTGTCAATGCCCTGCTGGAAACAGAGCCAAGACTGTGGACCGACGACTTCTTCTCTGTCGATTTGGCACTTGTTGTGGTGTAAAAGAGCTCATATCCCAGTGGTCGAGCTTGGATGGTGAACTGGATCGAAGTCTCGCGGCCGACGTTTGCAATATTTTCCTAGAAGCTATTAGCTACCCCAGAGCTGTTGTGGGCCTAGGACAAATGCATACCGTAAACTCTCCTTGTTCGTTTGCCGTTCTGCAAACGATCTCGTGGTCAGACTTGGGAGTCCTCCGCAGGCCCACCGAGGCGTATGCGAATTGTGACCACCAGATGGCCGTGCCAGCTTCCTCGCCCGCGGTCACGGGATGGAAGTCCAGCTCAACCGTCCAGTCCATCGAAAAGTGTGTTTGCTTGCGCAGAAGCATGCTCGGGCACTCAAACTCCGTGATCTTGTAAGCTCCCCCGAAAAGGTTCAGCCCCGAGGAATCGAACCTGTACGCTTTTTTGAGGGGCGTCCTCAGATGGTACCATCCAAGATCGAGCTCCGGTCCCTGGAAGTCGTCGCGCCAACGGGTCTTCTTTTGCTGGGCTGCAACGCCCTCGGCCTTCATCTCGAGGGTGATCTTCTCCCTGTCATTGACGACAGGCCATCCGTCTCTCCACTCTACCGGGGCGAGAAACGTCTCGCGTCCCAGCTGCGATGGTTCAGAGCCGGCACTCTGGGGACGCACACCGAGGAAAACAGCCCACCACTTCCCGCCGGCATCCTCGATGAAGTCCAGGTGACCCGTGTTGCGTATGTCGAGGTGCGAGTCGTTGAAGATCACGGGGTTCACCGTTCCCTCGGGACCCGTTTCCCACGGACCGAACGGCCCCTCTTTTGACCGAAAGATCCACTGTTGGTGGCCCTCGTCCGTGCCGCCCTCCGCCGTGCTAAGGTAGTAGAAGCCGTCCTTCTTGAAGATGTGCGGTCCCTCGGCGATGCCTAGACCAAAGTCCGACCACCGGTTCCAGCGGATGGGTCCGATGGCGTCGCCCGTCGCCAGATCGATTTCCGTGGTGAAGGATGCGAGACCCAGACCGTGACGGGTGATGTTGGGGTCTTTGATTTGGTTGACGGCGGAGAAGTAGACTTTTCCGTCGTCGTCAAAAAAGAGCTGGTAGTTTGGTGTCAGCTTGTGTTACTATGCCTAGTCGCGCGCCTTCACGCGACTCACGTCTTGATCGATTCCTGGGACGTCAAAGTAGGTGGCCTCGGACCAAGAGCCCTGCTTCCAAATGTCGTCTGTGGATACATAGAAACCGCGAGGTATGGTGATGTCCTAGTCAGTCAAGTCAGTCGAGTTACTTGTGTGATCCAGCTGATGTATGTGAAGGAAGAAACAATCACTCGACTTGGACTCACCCATTCTTTGGGACGAAAGCGTTGAGTGCACCCGACGGACACGTAGAACCGGCCCTGCCAGTATCTCAACGTCGGCGCCCAGACACCTCCAGACGGCTCCGTCGTCCTCATGTCCAACTGAGACCGCCGCGTGAGGACATGGCCAATGAGTTCCCAGTTGACCAGGTCTCTACTATGGTGGATGGGAATGCCAGGAAAGTACTCAAATGTCGAGGTGACGAGAAAAAAATCCTCACCAACTCTGCATATCGACGGGTCTGGGTTGAAACCTGGGATAATGGGGTTTGAGAAAGACATTGTAGAGGCTAGTTTTTGGTGAGAAGCTGGCGATGTTGACTGACTACCTTTGACTTTGTATTCGTCTCAGCGGCAGATCAGGGGTTCCTACCTGCTCATTAAGACTTGGTGCACACTTCTTCAACCGTGACGATCCCGCAACCGGGTGATGTGGCCGAGGTCAGCTGATTCATGACCAGCTCGGGTGTTCCGAAGCGGCGGGTCTGAGCCGCTGGCACTGTCGGACTGTAAATGGCGACGTGCAATCCTCCGCGGCGAATTGTTAGTGAGGGGATGATGCCAATCAGCCTGAAGTGCAAAAGGGGGGCCATGGTGAAAAGGAATGGAATTTGCCGACACTCGCACCCGATGCTTCGCTTGCAGTTGCGCGGAATATCCGGCTTGCCTAAACAAGTCAGAGTAGCCGCCTTGATGTCGTTGCAGAATCGGGTTTCCCGAAGCTTGAGATTTGTCCGAAACAACCTGGACGAAGCCCCGGATCCTATCCCCATGCGTTCGTCATCCCAGTAATTACCCCAGATTCTTCATCTAGCAATGGTCGGCCAAGCAAGGAGTTGGCAATCATACCAATGCACTATAATGATGGTCGAAGCAGCTCCCGTGGTGGCTACTTCATAAAAGTCTGCTGTTCGCCCCCACGACGAAGGCTGCCATTCTGTTCCCATCCAGCAGTATTCATCTCACGTACAGGCAAATCATTCACAATGGATAAAACAAAGACTGACAATGTTTCACTGAAACAGGTGGAGCGGCGAGAACAGCTTGCCGTTTCACCATGGACATCTGCAAAGGCAAATCCCATCATCATTGCTCACAGTGTTTGTGCTGGTGTGGCTTCCATCCTCTGGGGCTTTGACATTGGTAAGTTGTTCTACCTTGGACTCATTTCTTCGACTATACCGGCATGTTATGCTGATGATGTCTCTCGCTCAGGCATCAGTACCATCACCATTGCGCTACCCGGTTTCAAGATGGACTTTGGCTACGAGTATGAGGGTCAGCTGCTCATTTCTGCAACTTGGAACGCGTTGTGGGGAGCCATGACTTTCTTGGGCATGCTGCTAGGTACGACGACGCCTCATCTTGGCTACCGATAGGTATGGTCTGACCATGACATGCTTAGGAAGTCTCATGTGCGGCTGGCTGTCTGACCGCTTCGGCCGCCGTCTGGGGCTTCTCGTCGCCTCATGCATATCAATTCTCGGCATCGGCCTCCAATATGCTGCCTCCGAGCCTGGCTTACTCCTGGCTGGAAAGATGGTTAGTCTGAGCTGTCCAGATCATGCTCAGTTGTCTTTGTGCTAACAGCTGTCTGCGCCAGATCAACGGCTTGGCCTTGGGCTTCTTCCTAACCCTCACCCCGATCTACATCTCCGAAATCGCACCGCAACCTCTCCGCCCAGCGCTCACAGCCGCCGTCAACCTCTTCATCAACGCAGGCCAGATGACGGCCATCGGCATCGGAAACACGCGCTTCTCCATCCTCTCCCCGTCATCCTACAAAGTCCTCTTCGCCGCGCAGTGGGCGTTTCCTTGCTTTCTTGTTCTCTACACCGCCGTCATGCCCGAGAGCCCGTGGTTTCTCCTCCGCAACCAGCGGGAGGACGCGGCCAAGAGGTCTCTCCGCAAGCTCTACCCCGGCAGTGAGGAAGAGGCCAGCGCCGCGCTTGCTTTGATCCAGACTGCCATTGCCGAGGAAAACGAGCTCCTCTGTCTTCAAGAGGGGGCGACGTACGCGGACTGCTTCAAGGAGAGCAATTTCCGGCGGACGAGGATCGCCTGCGGCATGTTCTTCGTGCAGCAGTTTACAGGTATCGCCTTCTACGCGCAATCGCTGTATTTCTTGGGCATCACGGGACTGCCGGTGAGCCTGACGTTCAAGCTCGCGCTTGGGGGTTTCGGTTTGGCCATGTTTGGGAACATTGTCTCTTGGTTCATGATGAGCTATATCGGTAAGTCAATTCTTGAGCAAGTTCGGCACTGCGACTGTTTCATTGACAATTCGAACCAGGTCGACGAACGCTTCTCCTCGTCGGCACCGTCCTCAACTTTGCGCTGCTCGTTACGGTGGGCATCTCCGGATGCTTCACCTCTTCAGCCGCGTTATACATCATAGGGTACCTCATGAGCTTTGCGCAAATTGTCTACGCGCCGACTGTCGGCGCGACGACCTGGGTCATCTGCGCCGAAGCCAGCTCGCAGAGACTGAGGGCGCGCACGCAGGGTGTGGCCATGTTCAGCAACGCCATCATCAGCTGGGCCATGGGTTTTGTGACGCCCTATCTCATCAACACCGACAGCGGTACGTCGCTTCTGGATCTCGTATCACGTATTCGGTCGTACTGACCGTGTCCTTTACAGCGAATCTGGGAGCCAAGGCAGCTTTTGTGTGGGCCGGACTTTGCATCGTAAGTTTCGCGTGGGTCTGGATGGAGGTCCCCGAGTTAAGCAAGAAGACCGTCCCGGAGCTGGATGAGCTCTTCCAGCGGAGGACACCAACCAGGAAGTTTCGTTAATAGGAGACACGATGGTGGGCGTTGAATTCCAGGCCCAAGACGTTCAGGTAGTTGTATTGATCTCCTAGCAAGCTTTAGATAATCTCGACCTTATCCTGCAGCTTTTGTGGCAGTAAATTTCACTACTCTTATACTGTGAACATTTTCGTTTTCTAATGTGTAGCCTCTACAGGCTTTTGAGCGTCGCCCAATCTCGCTCGTTGCCTCCATCAAGGCCATTTCTCGAATTTGTGACGCCTGAAGTCTGATGGGCGTTATGAGTAGATTAGATGTTACTCCCAGAAAGCATCCTAACCAGATGAGATATGCGAAAGAAAAGACCATGGCTATTAATCTACAAACATTGAATCATCGCGAGTATTGCTTCGCCACGCTAAACAAGAGACACAGGGACTCTCAATACTACCCTTGGCGTTACTAACGTTGCTAGTCTAGTACTAGGTAGTCTTTTATGACAAGTATGTCGTGGTGCTGGTGCTTCTTTACCAACCTGCCACTCTGTGTTGTGGCCGCAGCAGCCATGTTGTTTAGGCACACTCCATGGTCGCTCATCTGAGACGGGTCTTGGCCCAGATCATGGCCGCAGTCATGTCCAATTCATGAGAGGCTGTTGTGATTTCTATTTGTCCACGTAGGCAAATAATCGAGAAACTCTACTCCCAATCTACTACACACATGTTGCACCTGACTCGCTGGAAGCTGCGTGAAGATCGATGTTCACTTGCTTCAGTTTTGCCAAGAAGATGATGGACTTTCGGGCTTTCATGAGAGTCCGAGTTTGAGACCATGGCAGCGTTGGAGTGGCCCCCACGATCGCCGCTGAGAGCCTCCAGGCGACAGTTTCCTACCTCAGAAAGACCATGCGCTTGGTTCATGATCATTTATCAGCGGGAGACGGCATGTTAACTGACAGGTTGGGGGG
>QAPF01000720.1:0-20736 GCA_004367935.1 Colletotrichum sidae | reverse complement strand
TATATATTATAACCTACTAAATCTTTAACTTCACATAGAGAACATTTAGCTTCCAGCTAGGACTTATACCCTAACCTACCCTATACTAACAGCTATAGCTATAGTTACTTCAGGTTTTTAAATTACAACAAGGTTGTACTAATAGCATATGAGTTCTAGCGTGATATATTTAACCTTAGGCTATTATAATAGTACTATCTTCAGCTTTTCCCACTATTAACTAATAATAACCTTTATAATAAACTTTAATATATATATTTTTTCAGATACCTAATAGGCTACTTCTAAAATATATTTAAAGTATTTAGAGTTACTTTTAAATACCCTATTTTTAGACGCTAGATTCTTCTTTATTACCTTAATTTACTTTTTTTTAGTTCTACTAATAACTTCATCGTCTAATAATATATTAAAGCTAAATATAACTATAGCTATCTTAAGAAAGCTAGAGAAAATAGAAAAATTACTCTTATATAAAACTAGCTTTTTAAGCTTTTATTTCTAATAATATATTAAAGCTAAATATAACTATAGCTATCTTAAGAAAGCTAGAGAAAATAGTAAAATTACTCTTATATAAAACTAGCTTTTTAAGCTTTTATAAAAATAGTTATAGTTCTTATAGTTATTAATAACTTTTATAAGGTCAATATTTATATTGAAGTTATAGGGGTTAAATATAGTAATAAATAGTAGCTAGGGGTATTCTTATTATTATTATTATTAGTAGTATTATTATAAGATAATTAGCTAGTTTATAGTAGTCTATTACTCTCTTTTATATTTATAGCTAGCATCATCAAGATGCGCTAATAGTATTATTACTTAATAGGTATCTAGCTAGTGTGAATTAATATTATAATTATTATTATAATAAGTTTAATACTTTAAAGCTACTACTAACTATTAAAAAGCTTATACTAATAAATTCACATACCTAGTTATTATTCTATTACTTATTAGCCCCTACTTCTAGGTTAAAGCTAGGTTTAAACGAAGAGCTATACTACTAGGTTCTTTTAATTATATTTACCTATAGAGATATATATAGACTATAGTATATAACTAGGTATTTTCCTATTATAGAGATTATTTACTAAGTATTATTCAAAGCTACCTATTAGATAGAAGGGCTAAATATATAAAATTCTATATTATAACCTAGATATAGATATTATAACCTAGATATCGATATTATAACCTAGATATAGATATTATAAATAGAGATAACTAGTTACAGACTATTTATATAATCCATTAATTAGAATATTAACTAGTTATAAACTAATATTGTTATTAGTTATATTAATAAACCTTTTAAAAACTGAAATAGTTTTTTTAGAATTATTATATCTTAATAACTTTCCCTAGATAAATCTAGTATACTTATCTATAAGTAAGATAAAGTATTTAAAATAATTATAGGTTTGTAGTAAAATAAATCTATATTAGTCTTACCTAATATAATCCAAATATTTGAACTTCTTGAAATTATTCAAGTCTCTTTCAACTTTATTTATAAAGTTACTTTTAAAGTAAATTCAATATATAAACATTAATTACTTTTAGACTATTCATAACTAATATTATTCATTACATTCTTAATTAACTTAGGCCCATTACTAATATAGTCTATTCTATTATACTCTAATTTCAAGTTATTATTATTAGTAATATTAGTATAAAAACTTAAGCACTTCAATTAAATAGGGATTCTAAACTTATAGAAATTATTAATTCTAACTCTTATAAATAAAAGTCTATTTTCCTTAGTATTATATAGTATAGGTTTCTAACCCAAAATAGATAAGGCTCTTATTAAATTGAATTTAACCTAACGTAATAGCTTAATATTTAGTTTCTTTATATAATTTATATTATATAAAGAAAGTTTAATATCGTTTAAGATAGGTTTTAAATTACTTTCCATAATTAAGAGAATCGTTTTAGTATTCCCCTATTAAGTAAGTAAGAAAACCTTAGTTTTATTAACTAAAGAACTATAATCTTCAACTACATAAATAGTAATTTTATTATTAATAGAGAGTCAAATAACTTCAATCTATTTATTAGCCCTCCTACTTTTACTAAATAGTTTAAGAAATTAAAATACTTAGAAAAGCTTCAAAAATAACTCTGTTAAAAAAGGTTGAGTTAGAGCTATTCTTTTAAACTTTATACTTTCCTTTTTATCTTTCTTTCCTTTTTCTTTAATATTACAATTAAGTTCTATCAGATCTTTAATTATATTACTGACGGTTTCTTCAACTATTCCTTCTGAAGTAAATATAATATTTACTAATTCTAAATTATTAATCTCATTTCCCTTTTTTTCGTTTTCTTAAAAAACTTAAGAAACTTCCTTCTAACTTCGAATCTCATCTAAATAGGAATATCTTAATAATAAGAATTGAAATAATTCTCTTTAGTTTAATTAATATTTTTAAAGTAGTTATAGAAAATCCTTTTCTAATTCTTCTAAAGTTTCCTAATAACTCTAAAAGATAACTACCCAATAACTTTATTTTAGAAACCTTTCTCAACTATCAAATCAACTAGAGGAATCAAATTTATCTTTCTAAATATATTTAATAATCAAAGAATAGAGAATTCGATTTATAAGAAATCTTATTAGATCGAAGAGTTTAGATAACTAAAGTAATAAAGCCTTTATAATTTCTATCTAAACTATTTAGATTCTAAATTCAAATTAATTAATTACATAACTTAACCTTACTAAGAGAGAAACTGTTAATAAATCCTTTCATTACATTTAGGTATTTCACTATCAATTTTGAATTACTAAGAATAGTCTTAAGAAACCTTTTATAAATAAGAAACTTATTAGAAAAACTACTTAGTTTATTAAGGTCTTTTAAATAACCAAATAAATAGAGAATATTAGTCTTATTCTTACTAACTCTTGAAGAAATATTTCTTACAGTTCAATTGGATATAATTAAAAGCTTAATTATAATTATTAGTAGTAGGTCTAGCAATAGATTTAGTTACATCTATGAAAGCACTTTTACTAGTAAATAAAACCTTCATATAGATAGACTAAATACTATAAATTCAAGTCCTTTTCAATTTGAAAATAAAATATCACTCAGAACTATTTATATTCTTAAATAGTAACTTAAGAAAGTAAAGTGGTTATTTAATAAGAAACTAATCCAATTCTAAAATGAAACAAGATACTTTGGGTCTAATTCTAATAAACCATTATTAACTAAAATACCAATAGTAAAATAGCTTGATAGTTAATCAAATAATTAATATACTTATAATATATAGTAGTCTAAGGTTTAAATCCTATTAAGGATATCCTTTTTTGAAAGTTAAAAATGATTCACAATTCTATTTTATGAAGGTTTTAATAAGCTTAATATCTTTACTTAAAAACAATTAATAGACCTAAAAGCTAATTTATAAAAAGTCTTAGCAGACTTGAAATATGAGAAATTCCTAGTTTCTACTATTTAATTATCTTCTTTACTAGCTTCGTAGTAAACATATTACTCTACTTAGTACAATCTCCTCATATTTTCGTCTCATTTTAAACCAATTAATTAGTCAGAAAGGTTAGTTAGTTAGTTAAAATAAGTCTAAAAAGAATAAACTATAGAGCTTTATAGAAATACTTAAGAGAAATCTTATATAGATAAATAAGTAAAAGGAAACTTAGTATTAATTAGTAGAATTTCTAGTATAACCTTAATAGACATTAATAAATATATAGATATTAGTATTTATAAGAAGAAAGATAGGGATACAATATCAAAAAAGAAACTAATGTGAGACTAGACTTATAACCTATTAAACTAGTAGTAAGTAACTAGTAGAATATTGAAAGAAATTAACAACTTTTAATTATCAAAAAATAAGTCATTTAGAGTAATATCTAAAGATATTACTGATATTAATATAATTAGTAATAATAATAAGAAATTCAGGTTCTATAGAAAATAAGGAACTTTATAGTATTAATATCTAAATAGAGTTTATCTTCAGAAAAGCTGACTTTATACTTAATAGCGCTTCTAGTTCTATTATACCAAAGCTACTAAAGAGTTTATTTACTAAATATTGTAGTATTATAGTTCAATTGATTTGTTAGATTTATTCCAATTTATAAAGAACTTCTATTTCTATTATTCTAATAGAAGTGATAAGAAGTTATACGATATTTCTATTCGAATAAATTGTATAAAAGTCGCTCTATAGTTATATACTTATTTTACCTTCTTATCCCTAGTGGTTTTTAAGTAAATGAAGTAAATATATAGAGGTTTACTCTTTTACAAAGTACTAGAAGCAGTTTAAGCTATTTACACTATAGCTAGACTATAATATATATTATGCTTCAGCTTATATATTATAGTTGTAATATATTATGTACTATAATTATAGTAGCCTATATACTATATTAAGATATATCTCATTTATAACGTCTTATATACTATAGTTATAAGAGTTTATATACTATAACTATAGCTAGAATTGTGGTAGTATAGCTACAACTCTAGTAATATAGCTAGAATTCCGAAATAAACCCTCTGTATAAGAACCTTAATATCTCTATAAAAGTAATTAGAAATAATTAACTATACTATAAGATAAATTACTATTTCTCTTTCTATTTAACTATTATTTCTATAGACTTTTTAAAGAAGTCTTTATGTTGAGAAAACTACTTTTATAACATTATATTTCTCCTAATCTTATAATTATTTAGAGTAATATTTTAACTATTAATTTATTTATTTGTCTATTTATTCTAATAGGTTATAAGCCTAGCTCTTCTTGATTTAAAGACTCTATACTTTATTCCTTAAAGAACTACCCTTTTTATTTATTTATAAAAATTAAATATTATAAGAAAATCTATAAAGATCTCTACTTCTTTACTACTTTTATAGAAACTGAAGACCTTACCAGAATTACTTCATTTTTACAAAAGATTAACTTTATTTAACAGACTATTTTAACACCTGAAAATCCAATTATTCCACCTATTTCAACTTCTTTTGATCTTTTAGATATTTGAGATTTATTTTCAATTTACTACCTTTTCAAATTATTTTTAAGTTTATTTCTTTTTGAGTTTCAAATTATTTTAATAGCAAAAAGATTAATATATATAGAAAATGAACTCTTTTTATCTCAAATTTTGCCCTGAATATTGATTAATTTGAAAAAGAGGCAAAATTGAATTTATTAAACAAAAGAAGGTACATACCGAGATTTACATCTCTGATTTTTAGATTTATTTTTTAAATTATATCTTTATTTCAAATAGCCTGTATTTCAAATAGAAAAAAAGAATTTTAACCTTTCATCTTTATCCTTTTAAGAAATATAGTACTTTCTTAAACTATATACTGTATACTATGAGACTTCTATATCTTTTTAGAAATAAGCTTTTATGAATATATATTTTACTAATTTATTTTATTCCAATAGAATAAGTAATTCTAGAAAAATTACTATTTCTAAATCAATAAAGAATAGTAATTATAAAGTCTGGTCTATTTATATCAAAGTTTTACTTTTTAATAAAGATACTTTTATAGATATCACCAAACCTCTTGCTTTTAAAAATAAGGATAAAAACAAAAAGGCTCTAATTATATATAACTATATTATAAGGATAGCCTTCTTCAAATTATTAGATATAATATGGATATTTATTAAGTATTTAAATATTTATAATAATTCTAGAAGCCCTTAGGGTTTACTGATAAGTTCTTAATTTATAAAGAGTTTTTAATACTATTTTAAGTAGTTTTAATAATATAGAAGAATTTCCAAATAGAATTAGAGAACTAACTAATAATCTATCTTATAATAAATTAGAATTATTTAAATAAGTAGTTATAAAGAATATTTTAAATAGTTTTAATTCTAACTATAAATATTTTATTACTTCTATAATTTAGAACTTTAAGTCTAATAAAGAAACTTATATTTTAGAATTTTTACTTTCTAATTTATTAGATAAATCTAAAAGAAGGAATAACAATTTAGTTATTATATCAAAGGAAAGAACTTCAGAATTACTAAAAAGCTATATAGAAAATAGAACAGAATCTTTTATAAAGATTACAAGAATAGTAATTATAGTAAAGAAAACTATACTTATTTCTATCTAGAAAACGCTTTAAATTAATAGAAAGATATCTTACTTAAAAATAGTAATAAAAATAAGAATAAATCTGAAAAGAAAAGATGTTAGAATTAATTAATATTATTTTAGCTAGAACTAAAGAAAGTAGTAAAATAGAAAATAAGTTATTAGAAGATAAAGAAAGTTTTAAATCTGAAGAATGTATATTTTAGGATATATATTATAGAATACTATAGAAGGCTCGAGCTTCTAGTAGACTTTCATAGGGCTTTCTAATTGAAATTACTAGGATTTCCTAATTGAAATTACTAGGATTTCCTACTAGATATTACTAGGATTTCCTATAGGATTTCTCTAGGACTTCTAGTTGGGTTTCCTAGAGGATTCCTAGTAAGAATATTTTAGGAATCTAAGTAGATTCTTTATAGAAATAGAAGAATTATTAGCTTTGATACTATTATTCTACTAATACTAAGGTATAATAATAAAGATATTAATATATTTTCTAAAGAAGACGATATTTTTAAAGATATAAGAATTATCTAAAACCTCTATATAGGAAATAATAATAATAATACAACTCTAGGTTTCTTAATAAATTAATAGATTACTAGAAATTCCAGGAATTTAATTGAAGAAAGAGAATTATAGAAATATTTAGTTTTTGTCTAGATACTATTACTACTATTTATATCGTTAAAGATAAATCTATTTTATTTAATATAAAACTAGTTTTAAAATCGATTGAATGGGGAAATATTATACACTTTATAGTTAGAATAGTAGGAGATTTAAGAATATCTCTAAAAACCAAACTTTTATATTAAAGGAAACTTATTATATTTTAGAATTAGGAGTTAATTTATGATCTCAAAGCAACCTTAATAACTTAGGAATTATATTAGTTCTTTAAACAAAACCTATATTATATAATATAGAATAACACTTTACTTTAATTATAAGATTTGAGAAGATAATTTATATAAATTTAATATTCCTATTTTATATATAGATATTATTCTTTCTATTACTATATTAAATAGTATTTAGTTTATTTATAACTATTTAGGTTATACTAAAATAAAGTTAATAAAAGGTTTGAAAGATAATATTTTAAATTCATCTTATAAAATAAATAAAATGGATATCCCTTCTATTTATAAAGTTTATATTGAAAGAAGCTTTACTAATAATATTAGTAAAACTAATAGAAAATAGAAATAAAATCTCTAATATTTAGATTATATTAATTTAGATTTATATAGATCTAAAACTCTTATAATATATAATAGATTTAATAGATTCATTCTATCTATTAATAAATCAACTAGGTTTACTCTAAGACTCTTATTAAATATTCAATTAGCTAAAGAAGTTTCCAAAGTCTTTCTTAAGTCTGAAGAATTAGTAAGTAATAATAATAATAAGAGAAAAGTAACGGAGTTTAATATCAATAGAAGTAATAAATTTATTAATAAAAGAATAAAAGATATGTATTCTTATTCTAATATTATTCATAATATTAGACTTCCTTATATTTGGAAACCTAATAGTTTAATAGGAAGAATAAAAAAAACTCTAAGTGATAAATTTAGAACTCTAATTCATTACTTAAATATATCTTATTATTTATAAAGAGATATTTTAATAACTTCTATACATATATATATATATAATGAAACTGTATATAGTTCTATAAATTTCAAGACTCTCTATAAGTTAAAATATAGAATAAAGCTGAATATTAATAATATTAAGATATAGGATCACTTCTATTATTATAAGAATAATAATCCTAAAAATAAAGAATTAGATATAAGAACTTATAAAAAAGCTATTATAACTTATAGAAATAATATCTATAAAAGCTGGGATTCTAATGAAAAGAGAGCTACATAGTCTAGAGATATAAAAGTCTTAGAAAACACTTCTTATATTTTAGAAAAAGAATTACTTTTATCTATTAATTTAGAAAAGAAGTCTAATAATTCTAAGTTTAGTCAGTTTAGTAGTAATCTTATTTTAAATCTAAATGATTCTATTTCTAATATAAGTTAAAATAATAATAATTACAATAATAATAACTCTTTAATAAATCCTACTACTAAAATTCAAGAAATAACTAGAATACTTCCAAAAGAAAATTCAAGTATTTAAATAATTAAAAATAATAGAATATCAGAATTAAATATTGAAAATAATAATAATATCTAGAGGAAATCCAACTTATATATTAATTTACCTATTATACTAGATAAAGTTAAAAAAGATTATAAAACCTGAAATAAAAAGGCTTTTTTTACTATTTTAAACTATTGTAATTTAAATAGTTATTTAAAACTATATAGAAATACTAATAGAAATAATTGAACTTTATTCATTTTATCAGTTAATAAGATAGAAGAACCTACCTCCTTTATTCAAATATTTAAATTCCCTAGATATAGAAATTAAATTTCTAGTTATAATAAAAGAAATAGAATGAATAAGATCTATAAACAGTTAGAAAGTAATACTTCTATCTACTATTATTATCAAAGATATTAATAGTCTAAGTAGTAAATAGATTTATAACTTAAAATTAGATAATATAACTAAAGAAACTAGATATAAGGCCAAATGAATAGCTTAAGACTATAATTAATATTTAGAGATTAATTATTCAGAAGCTTTTAGTACTAACTATAGGCCTAAAGGTTAGAGAAATATAATTATTAATTCTATTTATTTAGAATCAATTTTATTATAATATAATATTACTATAGTATTTGTTCATACTAATATTAACAAACCTATATATATTTATCTACTAACTAGATTTTGTTTCAATATAAAAAAGAACTCTTTAGAATTTAATCTTAATATAAATACAAATACTTATAAGAAGAGTAAAAACTATACTGTTATTTATTTATTAAATAAAGTATTATATAGTCTAAAATCAAGTCCTCGACTTTGATATAATTATCTGAAAAATGTTTTTTATTCAATAGAACTTATAACTTCTCCTTATGATAAGATAGGTTTTATTTTAAATACAAACTATATATAGTTATTTTAGCGTACTCTATAGATAGTACATTACTAACTCTTAATAATTGAAAAACGGCTAATTATAGATATAATTCTTTGAAGTAGAAAATTGAAATTTAGAACTTAAGAGAACATTTCTATATTTCTTAATTATAATTTATCAATGAATTAAAAAGACAAAATAATTATTATTAAGTAGAATAAATATATTAAGAGAAATATGCAAAATATATAAAGAGGATTTATCTATAAGTTTAAAACTCCTATTGATAATAATCTCAAGTTGATTATAAATAAAGAATAAACTTTAAAAGAATATATTTGAAAGTTTTAATAAGAAATAGGAGCTTTATTATATTTAACTCTACAAATAAGGCTTAATATTATTTTTATAATAATAGCCTATTCTTCATCCCTTTATAATTCTAATAAAAGTTATTTTTTAACTTTCAATTATATATAAGGTTATTTAAATAATAATAAGGAATATAGATTTATTTATAACTATAAAGATATACCTTCTATTACGAATATTATAAGATATATTAATTCAGATTCGGCAAGAGATTTTTATAATAGAAAATCTACTTCTTCTTATATTTTCTATTTAAAAAGAAATAGTAATATTATAAGTTATTATATTGTATGATAAAAATAGTAATCCTATCCATTTATAAAGCTAGTTATAAAGCTTTTTAGATGCCTATAAAAAGGAACTTACTTATGTTATAGTTATAATTTTATAAACTTAAAACTAGAAATATCTAGAATTAAAAAGCCTTAGATTTTGATAGATAATTAGATGGTAAAAAAGCTAGCTAGAAATCCTGAATTTTAAAAAAGTAAAATATATAGATATAAGATATTACGTTATAGAAGATTTTATTAGAAATAAAAGTATTCTTATATATTATATTAGTATAGAAGGTAATATAACTAATATCTTAACTAAACTTTTAAGCTTAGTAAAACTTAGGTAAATTCTATCTAAACTTTGAAAAAGCCTTATGAGAATTAAGCTTTATTCTAAAATACTATTTGAATTATTTTATAAGATATTTTACTATTCTCTCTAAATGAAGTTAAGATAATAAAATAGAATTAAAACTTCTAATCTAAATCTTTTAACTATTCTAGATTAACTTTAAAGATAAAAGTAAGTTTTCCCTAGTATTTCTTATTTCTAATATATAGATGAAAAGAAACTTAGAGGGGATTATATAAATAGAAGATACTTATTAGTATATTACTAGTAGATTACTAGATATAGATATTCATTTCAAAGTATTATATTATTAATATTATAAAACTAGGTAATTATAATAATACTAATATATAGAATTCGCCTAGAAAGTATCTATTGAAAAGTAAAGATATTCCCATTAGAAATCTTAATACAGATAGAAATAGCTGATATATAATAAGGAAGAATAGTAATTTATTATATTAAAATGAAAATTCAATCCTCAAGTATAAATAACTGATAATCAAAATGTTTCAAATAGTCTTAACTCTTCAATCCTTAGTTATTCTAATATTGATTTAATATTTATGATATTCTCATAGAACTAATATTAGGATAATATATTGAGGGATATTAAATATTTTATCTAAATATATAATATCTATTAGTATTTATATAAAGAAATAAATAGTATTAAAGCTTATTATAATTCTTACCATTTCCTAATAAACCTTAATTATATGTTTCTATTAACCTTATAAGAAAGCTACTATTTATTAAGGAAAGGAAGTTAAAATTCCTAATAATATTTATAGATTAGCTTTCTAAATATATTTAGCTAGAAATTATAATATTTATAATTATTAAAATATATATATAAAGGTTCTAGTATACTTAGTAGTAGTTCTATTACTTCTCTATATTAATTATTACTAATTAAAATTTAAACTAAGTTAGTATTAAAATAGGCGCCAGCCGCTTAGGCTGGAATAACTAAAACAAACAAATAAAACAACTTCTTCTAAATCTAATCCTATAGTTATAGAAAATAGGGGGAAGAATCTAGAGAAATATATTAAATAAAAAGCGTTATATTTATAGATCTATATTATAAAAAGTACTTTAATTATAAAAGTAGTATTTTGAAATCTAAAGAGTAGAGTAGTATATAAGTTATATATCTCCTACTATTATTTAGAAGGTGAATATTATAGATATAGAGCTATAGCTTGTATATATATACTACTTATATAATAAAAGAGGCCTTAGACCTAGGCCTATTATCATACTTTTAAGATAATATTATACTAATTAATAAGAATATAATAATTATTATGAATATTATTCTACCCCTAGATGAATAGTAAGATAAAGAAAGTAATACTTAAGATTTGAATATTCTTATAAGTATATATTGTTTTCCTTTCACTTAGACTATTTAGTCTGTATTACTATATACTAATTAGTTATGAATAAAAGAAATCTCTTCATTTTTAGGACTAATTTAAGTAGGTTTCTTAACAGGTTTATATACTATATTTATTCTTTATTCTTGAATAGTAGAAGAGATTATTTATCCTAGTTTAGAATTAGTTTTAGTATTTTTATCTTATTTTAAAAATAGTGGTATTATAGCCTAAGTAGTAAAGATATATATATAGTAATACGATAAAGCAAGTACTAACAAAATGTAACAAATAGCTAAGGAATTTTAAATTAGGAATGAGATATAACTATTACTATACTATATTAAGATAAATAAGCCAAATAAGAAGCTTAACTAAATAACTTCTAAATATTAAATTATTGATATACTAAACCTACTAAATATTATATTAGATATCTTTATTAATGTCTATTTATTATTCTATACTAGTCTTAAATGGTTCCTTAGCCTTAGCATTATCTATAGGGTTTGTGAGGCAAGAGCCGACTGTTAGGTGCAGCTTCCTTTAAAGGGTTCCGAGAGGCATGTGACTTTAAATAGATCAGAAACCTTTAATACAACTAATAATATTAATCTTATTAAATAAGTAGAAAATAGTTTATTAGTATCCTATTTAGTTACTTTTACTCTATATTTAGATAGCATCTAAGCTTTTTATTCTATATATAGATTTAACTATAACCTTTACCTAGTAATAGTATTTATACTAATACTAGCTTATAAGTAGTTAGAATAGTGATAAACTTACCTATTAATATACATAATTTCACCAGTAATATTTAGTCTTATAGTAATAGAAGACCTTATAGTAGAAATTTATATAGAAAGGGTCTTATTAAAACTAGGACTTAATTTATATAGTTAAAAGTAACTACTAAGGCTATAAGATTAAAACCCTTTTTAAACTTCTTATAAATAAGATAAAATAGAGTATTTATAAAGTTAGATATTCTATAACTTATTATTCTTCTATCTTTTCTATAATCAATTTGAACTCCCCTTATAATCTCTATAATTATATATAAAAAGAAAGATATAAGAAAGATATAGTAATATTTACTTATAACCCTTTTAATTAAAACTAATAATCTATTAAATTAAGCCTTAGTAAGATTATCTTAAAAGCTATAATTAATAAGTAGCTTATAGATATTTTAAAAATAATTATCTAATTATATTATGAATTATTATATTAAATCAAGTTTTTACAAATTAAGTATTAATTTAAAAATATCTTAATATTAATATATTGCTGTAAGACCATTTACTGGATATCTTATAGTGCTATAATAATATAATTCTAAGGGTTTTAAAAGATATTAAATTATATTAGAAGTGTTTATATTTAAATAAATATTATTTATATACTAGCTATATTGGATATATTAAGATTATTTATTAATAACAATAAACTGAATCTTCTTATACCTATATAGAAACTATAAATTAGCTTATATTAATAATAGAAAACCTTCATATTAATAATATAAAGTCTTATCTTAAAAATAAGTAAGACTTAATTTATAATAAGAGTTTTAAAGTTGTAGATATTAAGGTCGTAATAGAAATATTTAAATAGAATACTTATAATTAGTAGTAATTGAATATCTCGGGATTTTTGAAATATGTATTATTAGCTAAAAAAATATAAGGGTATAAAGGCGTAAGAGGAAAAAGGCGTAAGGATGTAAGGTTATTATAAAAAGAGTTATTAGTTATTCATTATTTATAAAAAGGTTAATATAGGGTAGGTATACTAGCTACTATAGTTATAAGAAGTTTAATTCTAGATTAACCAGGGGCTAGCTATAGTAATTAGTAGGAGGATAAGAAAGCTGAAGTTATACTTCAGGGGGTAATATATCTACTAATCCTCATAGTAGAAAGCGAGCTATTAGCCCCTCTCTTATTACTATCCTAATAAAATATAAATATATATATTAACCTTATCTTAGTCCCTACTAGGAAAAATAGTTTAAGATAAAACTACAACTATAATATACTAATTAAATAGAAGAATTATAATATCTTAATATAAAACCCCTTAGAGAACCGTACTAATAGTAAATCTGTATTATAATTTAAGTTATAGTATGAAGATATTAGAAATAATGACAAGTTAATATTAATTTACTAATACTAAAAAGCTATATAAGTTATAAACTAGATAGTATAATAAGGTATAAGAGCCATATATAAGCTACTAAAAACCTCAGCTCCTATATATTAAATAAGTGAATTGAGTAAAGAATTAATATCATTTTACTTCTCCTTATATTTTTAATATTCCTTCTCTCTCTTATTATTATCTTATTCTTCTTTCTACTTATTATTAGAAACAGTAATAAATACTATTTATTTAAAAACAGAGTATAATCAATAATAGTAAAGGCTAATAATTATATAAGAGTAGTAGATAGGTAAGTGAATATTCACAAAGCTAAGGATATAGTTATAATATTAATAGGATATAGTATAACTATTAGAATAGATTATAATACTTCCATTCTAAAAGATTAGTATAATAAAAATAGTAAAAAAAAAGAAGGGAGAACTTACTATTATCTATATAATAATACTAAGGCTAGTAAAGACTTACTTAAGAATAAAAATAGAAATAAACATAAAAATACTATTATTATATAAAGAGGGAGTAATAAGTATAATAGTAATATAGGCTAGAAGTACCCACTAAGTATAATAGAAATAATTATTATAATACTAAACTATAGAGGAGAACTTTAGTAAATAGATAGGAGTATAATAGCCCCTAGAGTTATTTTTCATACGAGTAGTAAGAATTATAGAAATAATAATATAATTATTATATATAATTAGGTAATTAACATTATAGTTAGTAGTATCTAGCTTAGGATTAACAGTAAAAATATAAGAAGCCTATTTATATTTACCTTTTAACTTTAGGTATTTATAGTAAGATTAACAACAATTTAATATATAAATCTAGAAGGAGCTACTCCTATTATACTTAAGTTAATAAGTAAAGTGAGTAAAAGTAATTATATTGGGAAACTAGTTCTTATTTTTATTAGAATTACTTTTAATAATATAGCTACTATAAATATAAGTAGTAGGTTTAAAGGGGTATAATAGTAAGAAGAGTTATTATTAAGAAGTTTAGAACTAGTAATTATTAAACTAGTGATAGGTAATTAGTAAAAGGTCGAGGGGAATTAATAACTCTTAATTATTAAAGAATAAGTTATTTAGAGTACTATTTAAAAATAGTATTATTATTGATATAAATAGTAATAGTAATAGGAGGTTCGGACCTATAGGAAGTAGAGAACTTTATAATATTAATATCTAAATAGAGTTTATTTTCAGAAAGGTTAATTTTGTATTATATAGAGCTTTTAGGTCTATTAGACTTAAGCTACTAAGTAGTATGTTTACTTAATATTCTAATATAATAATCTAATTAATTTAGAGTATAAATAATTAGAGTTGTACAAACTAATACTTATAATTAATTTTCTATAATAAATAGAAAATATAGAGTTATAAGAGTAAAAGAGAATATTTAAGCTTCTGAATACTTAAGATAGGTTATTAGAATAAATATAAGTAATAGCTAAATGACTAGAACTTTAATATCCCCCCTTAAGATATATAAGATAAATGAATCCTTCATAGTTTAAAAAGTAGTAAAAACTCTAAAACCTATATAGGAAAAATAGAGAGAAGTCTTTGAAAAATTAAAATCTGAAAAACCTAAATGTTGGTTTATCTAGAGGGTAACATACACTATATGTGATCTTGCTGTACGGGTGTAAAGTAGTGTTCTGGTTATTTGTTATTATTATTGTTATGTTACGTAGCGCGTAGCCACATACGTAGAAATAGGGCCTATATAACCCGTATAGCCACATAGCTAGTATTAGCTACATAGCACGTATGGGTTATACAGGCCGACTATTTACTTAATAGCGCTATAGTATGGCAACTTATAACGGATAAACTAATACTAGCGACTTTTTATTTATACTATAGTAATATTATCTAATTATAAAAAGGCCTAAATAGCTAGCTACAAAATACTATTTTTTTCAATAGCCTTCTTTTACTACTAAACCTATTGCCTATCTATCCCTCTATATAATTATAATAGTTATATTAATTACTAGGATCTCTTTAAGTAGATATTAGAAATTAAAAAAGTATAAGGCTTTATTTAAGCTTAAAGTTATATAGCTATATAGCTATAAGAATATTACCTCAAGAGGTTAGTAATATTATATACTTTCTAATAGTTTCTAGAGTTATCATTAGAAGCTATAGGAAAAAGCTCTTACTATAAGCTATATTTTGAGAAGTTAGTATAATTATTAGCCCTTATAAAACCTCAAGAGCTATAGGAAAAAGCAGTTATCATATTACCCTTATAGAGCCTCGAGAGCTATAAGAGAAAGTAGTTATTATATTACTTTTATAGAGCCTTAAAAGCTATAGGAGAAAGTAGTTATTATTTTAAGTTATATAGGAATCTCAAAAGGCTATATAGGCCTTTAAATATATCTACTAAACGCACTCTATTTTAGCCATACTAAAAGCTTAAAACCCAGTATAACTATATAGAATACCTTATTTTAAAGCTATATTAAGTATAGTTATTAGTATCTTAATAGTAACTATCTATAAGGAGTTTAGTATACGATTCAGAGTTTCAATTAAAATAAGGGTAATTATTAGCCTCCTTGTCGGTTACGCTATGCCGTAAGGTATATAGTAACTATACGCGTTACTACATATATAGTAATATGCCCTCCGCGCCCTACTAGCGATAGGTACTAAGTACCTAGCACTAGCTATAACCAATTACGTAGCAATTAGTAAGTAATTACCATACTATAGATCTAAAGCCTTACGTAGCACCTCATACCCCATAATATAATAATAATAATAATAAATAACTAGAATACTACTTTATACCTATATAGCAAAATTATATATAGTATATATTACTTTCTAGATAAACTAATACTAATTAATAGTTAACCCTTCTATTATACCACTATACCATAAATTAACAAAACTTATTATAATAAAAGAAGTAATTATAAAAACCCTATATCTAAAATCTATATAAGATAAAAAATTATAAGATTTATTACTTAGACACCTCAAACCCTCCCTACCCTAAAACCTTACTAAAAACCTCTAAATTACATACTAACTCCTTACAAATAGCTATTATTATAATACTAATAACTATACTTAATTTAATTTTAAAATAAAATACTCTCTAATAGTTACTATTAAGAAGCTAATAACTATACTTAGTTTTTACTTATAAAAACGCATTCAGCAAACATAATAACCTTCTTTAAACTATTACTAAAATTTTAATACTAAAAATTTATAATATCTCTAGCTTCAAACTTTTAAGAAACCTATATAACTTCTTAAAAACTCTTTTAATACCCTACTTTTACAATAATATCTAAATTAACCCCTAAGGGTAAAATACCTATCCTAAATACTCCTATACTTATAATAATAATACCTTTAGGTATCCCTATCCCTATAAAACTATACTAATATTTTAAGCTAATACTTTTCAACTAAATGCCCAATCTTAACCCCAAGAATATTATAAATAAAGATTCTATAAAAATCTCTATTTATATAATATACTAAATAGCCTTCTATATTTATATAAAACTTTATAACTCCAAACTTTTTAAAATATTTAAAAATAACTTTAAAGATTAACCCCTAATAATTTAGCAACTTATTAATATCCCTATACTACACTATTTTAAAAACTACTTTATAATATATAATATCAAAATTAATATAAATAATAATTAAATCTTTATAATATTCTACTAACTATCCTAATAATAAAAATTTACCCCATAAACCTATAAAAAACTTTAAGAAATTCTAAAATACTATATTAGCCTTAAGAAAAACCTCAAAAAATACCCTAAATAAATTAATAACTTCATACTAAAAAAATTAGACTTTATTCTACCCCTCTATAATACCTAACTTAAAGTTAAATATATAATTTTTAAAAATAACTTTAAAAAACACCCTAAATAAATTATTAACTTCATACTAAAAAAATTAGACTTTATTCTACCCCTCTATAATACCTAACTTAAAGTTAAATATATAATACTAATAATACCCTTATAATAAGAAATCAAAAAGAAATACTTATAACTAATTTAAGTAGCTTATATACTTATAATATAAGATAAGAAACCTCTATTATAATAGTTAACCTTACTAACCCTATATTTAACTATTTCAAAACCTCTTTAATACTAAGAAAAATACTATAAATATACCTTATACCTTACTTCTACTACCCCTTTTAATAACACTTTAACTAAATATACTATAAATCTTACTAAACTATATAATAAGAATATAAAATATAATAGAAACCTATATAATATATTTAAAATAAAAATCCATATCTTTTACAATTACTACCTTGAGCTTAATATCCCATATTACATATAAGCTAGTATATTTTCAATTATACTAAAACATCAGACTCTTAAATATTACTTTAAATATTTAAATAATCCCAACCTCAACTTATAATTCAAATAAATAACTTGCTATATTAAAAATTACTTTAAAAATAATAAATATTAATAACTATACCTCTCTAACTAGCAAAATACTATATTTCAAAATATTATAATTAAAAACCCTAAGAAAAATAAAAAAAACTCTTAAAACCTTTATATTTAAACTTACCTATATTTAGAAAACCTTCCCACTAAACTTCTATATAAATATAATACTCTACTTCTAACTTATAAATACATACTATAATATACCTAAATACTAATTAACCCTCTTTAACTTTATAGCAACCTCCCAAAATCTCTATAACTAGCTAAAATCAACTATAAGTAATACTATATCACTCTAAAAATCACAATATATTTAAAATAATAGGAATAATAACTAGAAGAAAATTAATAATTAATTTTAAATAGACCATATATATAACTCCCCCTAAAAGTACCCCTAAAACGTAATACTATATAATACTTAATACCCTATTTATATAGCCTTATAAAACTCATAACTACCTATTCTAAATAATACTTATCCTCTTTATCTAGCCACATATAACCATTTAAATAAGAAATACTATATATATAATAAAATAAATTACTAATTTATAAAACATACCCTTAAAAAGAAATATATCTTATTTAATTAATATAAGTTAAACATCAACCCTAAAACACACTCTATAATAATATACTAAGCTTTCCTTATAAAATATAAAAATATTAATAGCCTAGACGAGAACCTTAAAAAAACCCCTCAAAATTACAAGCCTAATAATATTATTACGTAATACTAAACATAATATGACCTTAAAGATAAGACTACCACTCCCCCTAAATAGTTTTTAATATTATTTTTTAATAAAAACCCTATTACCCTCAATAAAAACAAAATCATAAGAATCCTCTAAAACTAAATAACACTCTATATTCTTACTTAAAATAATACTTCTAGTAGTAAAATTAATAAGAAAGATAATACTATAACCCCTACGTCTATATTTATACTTAAAAACTATTACTTAAATACTATTTTTCAAAACATCTTACCTAACTTAAATATAAGTAGCTTCTTAACTACTAAATACTCCTAATTTACTATACTTAAATAAACTATTAACCCTTTTATAACTCTCACACCTCTATAAAACAAACTAATAATAATACATTTTAATAAAACCTCTCTAATTACCACACTTAAAATAGTTAATATTCCTATACTTCTAAATATTATTATATTTTATATAATACTATATAATACCTCTTTCTTACTCTACCTTATAGATATAAATTAACTTAATATTATATTTAATAACATATATAACTAGTTTTACTAAAATAAAAAAGTCGTCCTAATCATTCAAAAATAGAGATATCTATAACTACTCTTTAATAAAGAGAAAATAATTACTTCTATATACCTTATAAAAACAGAAATATAGAAACTCTACTACTATTTTAAATACCTAGCTATTACATACCTCTATAATATCCTCAATAAAACAAGACATCTAATTAAATATTATACTTTCAAAATACTTAAAAAGTATTATTACTAATACTAAATATATAATATAACCCCTTCACACTTTCATTTTACTATCTATAGTAATATTAACTTTAACTTTAAAATTATTATNCTTTAACTTTAAAATTATTATTAATATCCTCTATATAGATAGCTATTCTATACTCTATATTATTAATATTATAATAATATTTAATACTACTTAATTTTTACTAAATATCTCAGTAAAAATAATATAAAAAGCCTTTAAAATATATTAAATTAATATATACTAAAACCCTCCTAATTTTATCACAACTAATATAAATACAATATTTCAATCTAAAGACTTCAAATTAGAAGTAAAAACAATAAGATTAATAATCCATATTATTCTAATTAAAACATATAATAATATTAGCAAAATTAAGTAATACTATATATTCCTCTACTATATATATAAAATCTATTATAATAAAATACTTACTACTACTTAAGAAGTATCTTTTTAAATAATATACAGAACAATTAATAATACTACTAGACCTAATAACTTTATACCTACTCTACTTATTTTTAAAATATACCCCTACTTTATAAAAGATTCAGCTCCCTCTCTAAATATTATTACCTAAACCTATACTATATATAAAACTACTAAAGAGATCTACTAGAAACATACTAAACATATTATTAATACTACTTTAGTAATATATAATAACCTAAATACTCTATACATTACAACTTTTTTATTCTAATCCCTAGTATATATATAGCGAGAGAAAAATAACTAGTAAGGTTTATACTACCTCCTTATTATATATAGTAAGATATATATTCTCAAACTTCCTTATAGCTTTTAAGAATTTCAATTTTTAGCTATAAAATTACATTTTAAGAGTAATAACTAAGAGATCTTACTAAATTATACTTTTAAAATATTAATATTTCTTAAAGTATTAATACCTAAAGGTATATATAAGAAATCTATAAGAACTAGTATTACTATAATAAGAGATTTAATATTATATATAAATATATATTCTTATAGTATTATTCTAATTTTATCTATAGTTATTCCTATAG
>QAPF01000719.1:0-19730 GCA_004367935.1 Colletotrichum sidae | reverse complement strand
CTTAAAGTAATACTTAAAGGTCTAATCTTTTAATATAATTAAAAATATACTAGCTTATATATAATATAAGATATTAAACTTAAAGTAGTAATTATAAAAAATATAAATCTTAATCTCAAATATATTATATAAACCTCTACTATACTTTATATTCTTATTATATAGCTTTATAAAATCTATAGTATACTTAACTGAAGTATTATTAAAAAGAATAATAGAAACAGAATATAAAATATACCTATAATATCCCTCTTAATATTAAAAGAACTCTTAAAAAATGAAATAGGAAATTAATAAGATTAACTATTATAATAAAAATCTCCTATCTTATACTATAAGTATATAAGCTATTTAAATTAACCATAAATATCTCTTCTTAACTTCTTATTATAAAAGTATTATTAAAATTATATATTTAATTTTAAATTGAATATTACAGAAAGATAAAATAAAATCTAACTCCTCTATTATAAAATTATCAACTTACTTAAAATACTTTTTGAAATTATTCTTAAAACTAATATAGTATTTTAAAACCTCTTAAAATTCCTTATAAATCTATAAAATAAACTCTTATTATTAAAATAATAAACATAATACTATAAAAATTCAATTACTATTTATATCAATTTTAACATTATATACTATAAGATAATCTCTATAATAGCATATTATAAAAATACTAATAAATTGCCAAATTATTAGAAGCTAATCTTTAAAATTACTTTTAAACATCTAAAAGAATTCAAAACTATAGAATCCTATATAAATATAAAAGACTACTTAGTATACTATATAAATAGAAACTTTTATAAAATCCTTATCTATAATATTCTTATAATTAAAATTAGAAGTTTAACTAAAAAATATTAAATCAAAATATTAATATAACTTTATAAAAATAGAAATACCTAAGAATACTATTATTATAAACATAAGAATATTTAGAATAAACATCTTACCTATAAGAATTAATTTAAATATTATTATAAAAATAAGAAGTATTTAAAAAAATTTCAAAAAGCTATATAAATTTCTTAAAAGTTAAAACTAGAAATACTATAAATCTCTAATATTAAAACTCTAATAGTAGCTTAAAAATTATGATATTTACTAAATATACTCCTATAAACAAAAAAAAGAGTAATTATTAACCTCCTAATAATAGCTATTAAGAAGTACTTTATTTTAAAACTAAATTAAATATAATCATTAATATTATAATAATAACTATTTATAAAAAATTAATATACAATTCAAAAGCTCCTAATAAGATCCTAAAGTAGAAAGAATCTAAAGTATCTATATAATAAATCTCATAATTCTATATCTTATATAAACTTTAAATATAAAATTTTTTAGTATATAATTTAGAAGCTCCAAATAAGGTTTTAAAATAAAGAGGGTTTAAAGCGTCTAAATAATAAATCTCATAATTCTATATCTTATATAAACTTTAAATATAAAATTTATAATTACTTCTTTTATTATAATAAACCTTATTCATCTATAGTATAATAATATAATAAAAGGATTAACTACTAATTAGCATTAATTTATCTAAAAAGTACTATATACTATGTATAATCTTACTATATAAATACAAAATAGTATTCTAATTATTTATTCTTATTATTCCTATATTATATAGTATAAAGTACTATATAAAGCTTTAGATCTATAGTATAATAATTACTTACTAATTACTATATAATTAACTATAACTAATACTAAGTACTTAGTACTTATTACTAGTAGGATATAGAAGGCATACTATTAAATATATAGCAATATATATAGTTACTATATACTCTATAGTATAGTGTAACTAATAATAAGCTATAGTATATTACTAGGTTTTCTTCCTATTGTAGAAATTCTTTTCTAAGTATTATATAAAACTACCTACTAAATAGGAAACTAAATATATAATATACTATATATATCTATCTATTATTTCTACTTATTAATAGTAGAAGTATACTAGATCAGAAGTTTCAAAAACTATTAGTATAAAGAATTATATTACTTACCTTATTTTCAACCTTATCCTATTTATTATTAAGTTTACTTCATATAGATTATAGCCTACCTACTATCAGGTCACTAGGTGTCGCCATTATCAGGTCATCATATTCCCTCTCCTTTACAACGAATACGTTCACTTTAAATCCCACAATCCACTTCAACGTAAGCTGACGCGCCTGTTCTGCACCTCGCTGTGTAGCAGTCTCTTAGTCCAGGCACCTGGACCCCACGGGCCTTTCAATTCTTGTTTTACGCGACAACTTCCCCTACCCTCCTGATTGTCCATCATGGCGGCTAACAATATGCATAATTTGACGACACTCATCAAGCGGTATGCGCATCTCTGCTTTTGACCCTGGCACCAATCGATTGTACCCCCCAAACCAGGTCTAAGCTCTATCCACTCATTCAGACATTTATCTGAATCGCCATCTATTCATTCTCATTGGCGGTTGTACCTGTGGAAGCTAAGAAAGTCGCGCGCAGTCTCGAGGCCGCCACGTCTCGGCTCGAAGACATCGCAGTGTCAACCGCGGAGCTTCCTCAAGCCGTCCCATCTTTGAACCAGCCTGTCACGACGCCTCCTTCGGCCTCCAATGCCTCGATGCCGCCGCCGCAAGCCGTTGCGGCTCCGCCGGAGCCTCTTCCCGAATCTATCGAAGAGTTTGACCAGTTCATCGCCACCACGGTGGACAGATATGTCAAAATCAGCCAGGAGCTGGGTGGTCTTGTCGCAGATCAGGTACGCTGGGAAACAAGCCCCCACCTCTAGGGGTATCTGGAGATTTCAAAGCCCGCGAAGTTGACGTGCTCAACTCACACAGGCAGCCAAAGTTTTGCAAGGCTTCTTAGCCCAGCGCCACTTCCTCCTGATCACCACCAAAGCCAAGAAGCCCGACTTGAATGGCGCCGAAATGGCCGTCTACCAAGATCTACTCAAGCCCATCAACGAATCGCTGGTCGCTGTGAACAACATCAAGGAGTCCAACAGAGGCTCCGCTGTATTTAGCCAATTGAGTGCCGTCGCCGAAGGAATCATGGTTCTCGCTTGGGTAACTGTCGACAGTCGCCCTTCCAAGCATGTGGAAGAGTCGCTGGGGTCCGCCCAATTCTTCGGCAACAGGGTGTTGAAAGAGCAAAAAGACAAGTATGTGACAGCCTTCTGACTTAAGGAACTTCCAAAGGAAAGGCACCGCGCCGTTGACACCAATGTAATAGGGACGCGCAGCAGATGGCATGGGTCAATGCCTTTTATCAAGTGTTTGGGGACTTGAACGACTTCGTGAAGCAGCATTTCGCAGGCGGGATTCCATGGAACTCCAAAGGCCAGTCTGCCCAGGAGGTCGCAAAGGCTCTGGCCGCATCTGCCGCAGCATTTTCCCAGTCTCTGAACCCCGCCGCTGGCTTGCCGCCGCCCCCTCCACCCCCGGGACCTCCACCAGTGCTTGAAATCAAGGAGACGGCAGCCGGAAAGGGCGGCCTCGGGGCTGTGTTCTCCGAGTTGAACAAGGGTGAGGCTGTGACCCAGTGTCTTCGAAAGGTGGACAGATCGGAGATGACGCACAAGAATCCGTCTCTTCGTGCCAGCTCTACTGTGTCAGACAGCAACGGATCAGCGCGCGGTAAGAGCCCTGCTCCTGGGAAGAAGCCCAAGCCCGAGAGTATGCGAATCAAAAAGCCGCCAAAGAAGATAATGGAAGGCAATAAATGGACCATCGTACGCCGAATATTCCCATGACATTCGGATGCCACGGACTGACCCCAATATCAGGAGAACTTTGAAAAAGAGACCCAGCCCGTCGAAATTGATGCATCCATCTCACACTCCATTTTGGTCAGCAAGTGCAACAATACGACCATCATAATTCGGGGTAAAGCAAACGCTGTCACCATCGAGAACACGACTCGTCTGTCTCTAATCGTGGAGTCCCTCGTTTCAACGGTCGACGTCATTAAATCCCAGAACTTTGCCTTGCAGGTGCTTGGTGCTGTGCCGGCTGTCTTGATGGATTCAATCGACGGAGCCCAGGTGTACTTCAGCAAGGAAAGCACGAGCACTAAGATATACTCGAGCAAATCATCCGGCATTAACCTGAACATCATTTCCGGCGAGGACGAAGACTACAAGGAGGTTCCTCTGCCGTCGCAAATCTGCTCCTATTATGACGAAGCGAAGGGCGATCTCGTCGACGAGATTGTGTCCCATTCGGGCTGAAAGGGTTCCAGTTTTGGATTTGCATAGCGTCTGATGGCAAATATTCATAGGCGAGGTTCGTGGCTGTCGTGGAAGTGCCGGTGGGACAAAAATGGGGTTTGAAGTCAAGAAGGCCGCCTCGACTTTGACGACTCCGGCTACTCTCTGCTATATCGGTCGTCATTTCAAACAGCTTCCTACTGGGCTGTTCGTCATATTCCCGTATGGTCGCCGGCTACCGGAAGAGTCCACCTTCTAGAACCCGACCAAGGCCCTTCCTGCTGGACAACGAGAGCCACCACATCCAGGCTTTTTATTCAAAAAAAATTACAAATAGAACCGCTTTTTCAAGCTGTGATGTCTAAGGTGATGCCAACCGATTCAGAAATGGGCCACTAAGTGAGTCAGCAGGAAAGCCTGAGAGCTCAGGGATTTACGCATGCAGTCAGTCTATTGGCCTTGCCATGGGTACGTATTGATTAACACGTGGGGTGTATCGATATGTCAGGTTTATCGAAGAAAACAAGCAAACACGCAAGGACACGTTATTGCCTTGAGCTGGAAACAAGGGATCGAGAGGCTATTTCTAAACCGTTTCCATATCTTTCTACATACTGTGACACCATCTCATCCCTGTGACTTTACAACTTGGCCTTGGTAGGCTTAAGAGTGGGCATCAGAAGATCACGCAAATCTCCGGCAGCCTCATTCAGAAAGAAGCTCATCCTCTGGCTACCGAGACTCTTAGACACTATGTTAAAGTTGATGCTGTGAACACATGTCAGTTAGTGACCCAATGTAGGCCACAAACAACGAGACAATGGACGTACCTGCTCTCGTTGATCATGTAGGCAATGCCAAAACCTGCGTCTATGACTTGACTCCACCCATAGCCGTTAAAGAATTCCGAGCTTAGCTGCGAAGTTGACAGATGCCAGGAGGCTGAGTAGGTAAAAGCAGGGTCCTGGTAAATTGCAGGGAGTTCTGCCCCGGGTTCAAGCAACTTTTTCAACCCGAAAAGATGTCGGTCGACACCTTTGCCGTCCGAAGCAGCCGTGATATATTCCAGATGGGAGTCGATGGCCTGGCGAAACATATCAATCTTGTCCTTATCACCGATGTTTGGATCCGCCATGGCATTGCACCACGCGACGGAGGTATCCGAAACGGTCCTGCACGTCTCAGTGCGACCCTGTTGGAAGCGTCGGGTGGCAGCCGACTCGTATGTAGGGCGATTCTTGCCGTGCATCTTGTGGTATGCGAGCTGAATGACCATCTGGACGTAGGCATCGGGAGAGCATTTGAACTTCTTGATCAGCCCTTTTCCGTAACCTTGATATGCTTGAACGGCAAGTTCATGCTGGCTGATAACGTCGTGGAAGTCTCTAGTTGCACGGTCGATCTCGACCTGAACCTCTTTCGTGACTTCAAACTTTACGACTTGGGGATCTGGGAGATTGGAGCGGATAGAAGGGTCGGACAGATCAATCTTGTTGTTGAAGATAAGGTCATTGATGAAGTCATTGAGACGGTGGGTGGGGGTTCCATCCATCATGGAGTGCTCTCCCATGAAACCCGACGTCGCGTTGTCGTTGACGATAAATTGACAGGGCTTGTCATACCATCGGTTGGCACCGTCTCCGTGCCAATACTGATGAGCGCGCTCTTCGAGAGTGACGGGAGCTGCGTCATCTAGGCACACTATGAAGGAGGAAGCTTCGATAGCTTCCAAAGCAGCAGCATTTTTGGGGCTGGCCTTGAGCAGGATTGTTCGAGCATCGGCCCAAACGTCGCGGTTCTCGCTAGTCAAAGCGCCAACGGCGGGAACTCGCTGAGCCAATTCATACACCTTATTGAATTGCTGCTCAAACTCCGAGGCATTGAGTTGTTTGCCATCGACTTCATGCAAAATCTTGAAGAACTGATTCTTGCGGATCGCAATAATGTGCTTGTGCTCCTTGTAAGAAAACTTGACGGGATAATCAAAAGGCTTCGCAGCGACGCGGCTAGTGTTGAACATCCACTTGTAGCTGTCCATGCAGATCGGTAGCTTCTTCATATACTCCGGTTCCAGGGTGCCCTCGTCAACCTGCTTTTTGAACTCGAGAACCGAGGATGTGATGGCGGCAGCTCTTTTGGCGGGATGACGACGTCGACGATCATCGCGGTGAGAGTAAAAGTAGCTGACATAGGGAACGACAGGGTCGCGGTAGCTCAGGTACGCGGCGTCGTTCCACCATTCGTACAGCCAATTTCGGTTGGCAGGGTCCTCTCTACGAGCAACCAGCTTCTCTTGGAGCCTCTCGCCTATACCGCCTGGCTTCGTAAATTCTTCAACGGCCTGTTTGCTTGCGACGAATTCAGACTCGGTGAGAAGAGGTTGAAGCGTCTTGATATAGCGGGCGGCTGTCTCCTCAAGCGGAGGTACGGGCAGACGAGGAAGGGAGTCCTGGTACCGGAGCATGAGCCCTTTGGATTTGTCCTCGGCATACCCTAAAGAGAATCAATTGAAGTCAGTGGTGCCTCCGGAACTGATCACGCCACTGATAGGCAGGACCAAAAGACGGACAGGCGCATACTGAAGTGAAATTGCGACAGTGAAAGAAATGGCGTACCTGAGGGAAGGGAACTGTTGTGTCGCTTTGCGACCGAAGGCATGTCTAAAACTGTGGCCTGGTTGACGGGTCAGTCTACGCGGCGAATTTCCAGAGTAAACGAGTCGCATCTATCATGAACGTTGGGAGGGTCGAACGAATAACAGTATGGGCATGAAATAGCAAGTAGAGGAACAGGGATGTGTCCAAGGCTTGACCGAACGGCCTATGGATGGTGGATGCTGTGGGGGAAGGGAGAAGGCACGCAGCCGAGGCCGGGGAGGTTCAAGAATTGCATGAGGAGTGATTCCACGTACGGCGCGCTTAAATCGTCGGGCACCAACTTTGGTCATTCGTGCAGTGGCAGACCTAGCCTCCAGAGCTCGTAGGACAGCCGACATGACCGACTATGGTGTGTTGAAGCAGGATGTATAGGCGTGAGAGGAAAGGCTGTGAGGCGGCGGTAGCAGTGTAGCATACGTAGCCGATGCGGAGCGGCAATCGAACGGACCGAATCCTAGTCGTCGAAAGGGGCTGGCTTATCACAAGCCAAACCTTGCCTTGCCTTGGTCAATCACGGTAGAGCAAGGGGTGGTAGAGCGTGCCCGATTCGAGTACTCACTCGTAGGGAGAGAGGCAGTGGCTCAAATCAATAGGGCGGCCAGGAAGAGGTTCGGGCTGATAGGTGCAGTAGCACCGCAGGTGTCGACTGTCAAACTACGGATAGAGTCTAAGGTACTAATCACCGTATGTCCTCCGGTTTTCGGTGGTTTGTCCGGAATTGCGCGGCTGCTGAGCCGAGGTACCAGGCACTGAGGTGTAGCCGGTAATACCTTGTGATTGAGGCAGCTGGGGCGCATTGACCAGCTAGCAGTCAAATAAATCTTCATACCAATAGTTACCTCGTTAGACAACCTAAAATCATATAACTATATTGATACCCCTATATTAGCCTTTTAGTGCTCAGGTGAAGTCACCTACTTTCTAGTAATAGTAGCAGGATTTTTTTATATTACTATATAAAAAGGATATTAATTAAATCTCTAAATATTCTCTTTTTAGTTAGTTTTAATTAATTAGCTATTTAACTATTATTAAAATACTAATATTAGTACTTAACTAAATTATAAGTTAGCTTATGTATAAACTATAGATCTATATATTTAACCTTTTATCTAAATAGATATCCTATATTAATATTAATTCTATATACTATTATAACTATACTATAATATATAAGTAAACTCTCTAAATAAATTAGATTCTATTATTAGAAACTTATATTAATCTCTTATTATTTTTTAGATTATTCTAATTTATTAACTTACTACTTAAACCTCCTTAGTTCTATCCTTTTTAAATTAATTAGTTAATTAGTTAAATCTTCTTATTTAAAAGTATTCTAAGTAGCCTATTAGAGCTAAGTTAGCCTTACCCCTATTAATCTGGCATCTTAAGAATATTAGAACTATCTTACTTTAGAAGAAGATATAACTAATTAACCTTATTAATTTAACTACCTATAGAAATTACTATCTACTAAAAATTTCTCTACTTCTAATAGTAAATAAATAATTAATTAGAATAATTACTTAATCTTATTACTATAGTTTAAATACTTATACTAACTATCCTATTATTTAGTTTAATTAAATATACCTAATAGATTAGTAAATTAATTAGCTTCCTTTTATTTAAACTAATACTCTTAAATATTAAACTTATTGTTAATTAAAATAATAATATTAAATAGAAATAGCTCTTTACTTTAAATAGAAAATACCTTATTTATATAGAATATATTATTTACCTAACCTACCAACTTATTACCTAACTTAATATATAATAATTTTATAAGAAATACTTCTACTATAAGATAACTAGCTAGACTCTATTTCAACTTTAAACGAGCTAGTAACTTAGATTTAAATCCTTTATAATTCCTTTATACCCTAAATATGTTACATAATAGAAACATAATAACATTCCTTAATGATACCCTATATATATTAGAATGTATTAATTAAATAAATAATAGAATAGCTACTTAGAATAATATAACTAGAATAAAAATAGCCCTTAAGGAGTATTTCCCTATTAAGATTATTAATTAAATAGATATATATAAAAGTATTAAATCTCTTTATTAAAAAAATAGAAAAGCTTTAATAGTATATTATAATTAAACTATTACTTTTTCTACTATTTAGAATACTATAATATATTTACTAAATTAGATATTCTACTATCTAAATATATAATATTTAGAAGTATTATCAAATAATTCATTAAAAGATTATTAAACTTAAACCTTTATAGCTAAGCTATTAACATATTAATATTAACTTCTAACAATTTAAAAAATACTTATTAAACTATACTAAATACCTAATAGATTCTTAAAGACTATTAATAGGAAGATAACTACTATAGGATAAATAACTAGATTAATCTACTTAAGAAGATAATTTAAACTTAAAATTCTAGCTAAAAAGTTAATAACTTCTTTATATAAAGATTTAGGTTTTTTATTATACCAAACTAGATACTAGGGGCTAATTATATAAGCTATTATACTAAATAATTAATCCTACTAGTAAACTATTAATTTAACAACCCAAATACTTAAATTAATTAGTAACTTAATAATTTAGCTATATAACTAGTACCTCAATTTAATAATAACCAGCTGTATTACTAAAACTCCTAACCTTAATAATACTAAATATATTAATTCAACAAAACTTAATAGAACTAATCCTATTAATTTTCATAGTTAGAAAATAATTAGGAATAATTATTAGGAGGCTACTATAGTAATTATAATAAAAGTATTAATTTTAATTATTAAAATCCCAATAGCTTAATTCTTTTACTATAAGGATTATCTATTGATAAGTTTATTAATAAAAAGAAGATTTTTATTAAAAGAGAAATTATCTATATTAATTATAAAAAAATAAACTATAAGAAGCTATAGTATACTAATTAAAATCTCCCCCCTTAAGAATAAGTATATTTCTAAATAATAATCTTTCCTAATAATACTAGTTATAATAATAAGATTTATCTCCCTAAAAGACTTATTAATATCTATTTAGTATAAATCTACTTTAATTAAAGAATCTATTATGAATAATTATTAACCCCCTATTAGAATATACTAACTCTTAAAACTAACTCTATAGTTTTCTACTTCTATTAAAATCCTATTTAGAATAATTACTTAACCTCTCAACTAACTAATTACTTACTTATTATTAATAAATTAGTAACCCTTTAAGATTCTTCTTCACCTAAATATAATATAATTAAGATTATAATAAAGATTAATAAAATAATTCCCCTATTTACTAAAACAGAAACATTTAAACTAATAACTAACCCCTATTTATTAGAAACTAATAAAATAATAGTTAATATAGCTATTATCCTAATAATCTTAAATAACCCTAGCCTGAAATCTAATTAATATATTAAATATTTCAACTTATTAATAGTATAAACTAAACCTTTTAATTTATTAAGAAAGTAATAAATAGAAATAATCTTTAACTAATTAATATTATATATTCAAAAAGTTAGAAAGTCTAAAAGTAAGAAAAGTTTCATTAGTTAATTTATTAAAAAGAAATCTATTCCAATCCCTAATTAAAACTTATAAGAGAAAGTTATAATCTATAAGAATATAGAAGTTATCTTACTTTTTAAAAATACTAAATTACTATAAAACCTAAATATCTAACTAATAAAAAAAACTTATTAAGAAGGACTAATATTTATAATTATAATAAAAAGACAACTACTTATTGATATTAAGAAACTTACCTATTAGATTATATTTAATATCTTTTTAATCAAATTAATATAACTCAACCCAAAATTCTCTAAATAATTAAGAACTATTTCTTAAAGAATATTAAATTAAATTAAAATTAAAAGAAAGAGATCTATCTCATATACTATAATAGATAATAATTCCTTATCTATAAAACTAAATATTATTATAATAAGCAATCTAAATAAGAAATTAAAAAACTTCAAAATATCTTATTAATATATTTATTCTCTTTGAATTAACTATATTATAATTATTAGAAATTCTTACTACTAATTAATTAATTACTTAATAACTATAAATTAAAATTTAAGAATAAATATTATCTACCCCAAGTTAATTAAACACTTAAGACTAACCCCCTACCTACTAAAAAGAATTAGCTTTAAGAAGTTAAAAATAAAGATTACTTATAGAAATAACTATAAAATTACTTACTTTATTATAATAGAAGTAGCTATATCTAAAATCTAATATAAGATCTAAGTAATTATATATCCAGCTAATATAACTTTATTAATTTCACTCCTCTTAAAGCTTCTCTAACTTTATAACATCTAAATAATCCTCAACCCTTAAGCCAATCAGATAATTATTAATAATAGAAAACTTAAGGAATATCTTATTAAGATTTAAAACCTAAATATATTATTATTATTAAATTAATACCTCCTCTTAAACCTTTCACCTACTAAAGAACCAAATTATAATTATTTAATATAAATAGTTAAAATAATTAATAAGTCTAATAATTTTTTAAATACTTCTAAAGACTCTAATAAAGAAAATAATTTAGAAAATATCTAATTCTATCTCAACCTTAATAAATTAGTAAATTATTATTTAAATAGAATCTACTTAACTTATTAAACTTACTAAAAATTACTTTTAATTATAAAGATAAATTCTCATACCTTCTAGATACTAACATAATATAACTATTAAACTATATACTTAGAATAATTTATTCTAAAGAATTATATATAGAATTCTACTACTTTTTATCTCTAAATATATAAATATCTTAATTAAACTTCAACTTAATTAAATATTTATTATACCTAATTAAGATTAATATACTCCTACTAATAACTTAGAGATACTTAATTAATAGAAGAATTAAATATTTAACTATTAATTAGAAGATTTGAATTACTAATATTAATAAGTAGTAATTAGTAGAACTAATTACTTTAAGCCTAAATATCCTATAGAAGGATGTTAAAAAAGTTAAAAGAATAATATATATATACTATAAACTATTTATAAATTTAATTACTAAGATCTTACTATTAAATATTTATTTATATATCCCCTATCTAAAACCTAATATAATACCTTAATTATTAAGTTAAAGGTATTAATAAAATACTATAGAGAAATACTAAATAAACTAACTTATACGAAAAGGTATTAATATAGGAATATAAAAGTCAACTATTATAACTAATAGTATTCTATCTAATTAGAATATTAAACTAATACTAATATAAAAAAGTAAAAACCCTTAAAGTAAATACTATCTAATATTTAACTATTATAATATTAATAAAGAGATTCCAGTTTCATCTATCTTTTTACTTTAAGAAGTTTATAATAACCTATTAGACCCCTATATTTAATCTTATATAACCTTTAATTTAAAATATACTTACTAAATTATTCTAATCTATCTAAACTTCTACTACTTATATATATTTAATATACCTAAATAACCCTAGTTCTAACTAACTAGAATACTATAAAATTCTAAAATAGCTACCTACTTATAAATAGAATTCAGTTAGATATTCTTTAGTTTAATACCTAAGTTTCAATTAGAACTATTACTCTTATTAGTTCTAATACTAAATAATATATTATTATTAAAAATATACTTTAATAACTTATTTACTAAATTAATATCTTAGAAAGAAGAATAATAATTTATATCTAATTACTTTTTCTCTAAATTCCTTTAAGTTTAAATAAGCTTATTATATAAAAAAGTCCAACTAAATATAAAATTAATTAATACTATTAGCTAAATTTATTTAGTTAGTAGATTAATTTCTATTAAATCAGACTAAACAACTAGGCTAAAATAATAACTTATTCTAAAAACCTAAATAGAAGTTTGAATATTCTTAATAACTATTAATTTATATTATTATTAGATAAAAGACTATTTAGAAATAACTAGATTACTTTACTATTTAACTAGTTTAGCTTTCTAGAAATAGAATAAATCTAAAATACTATTATTCTAACTTTTAAAAAATATAACTTATATAGTAATAGATTTATATAGAATTAAAATTAGAAAATTAATTATTCGATTTTTAAATACTTTAAAATTTATTAATAAATACCTTATTATATAAATTTAGAAAGATATTCTAATTCCTATCTTTTATAACTCTTTTTTATTTATTAAGATATAATATAACTATAGAATATTTAAGAAAAAACTTCTAATGATTATTAAATTCTATTATTAATACTTCTATCTATTTTGAATAAAAGATCTTTTAACTATCTTCTTAAATTATAAATTACTAACCTGATTCCTTTCCTTAAATAACTATAAAAATATTTATATATATTAAGTTATGAAATTCAGATTCCTAAATATCTTAATTAAATATATTACTAATAATTAGAACTTAATAGTAAATATAGTCTTCTAAACAATTTTCCCCTTATATAATTATTTATTAGACTATTTAGAATAATTTAGAAATATTAATAATAAAATTAATTAGATATAAAAAGATAGTACTAGTAAGTATAAAGAACTCTTAAGAAAATTTCTACCCTTCTATCTGAATATTAAAATAATAAATAAGTTAGTTAAAACTATTTTTAATTTTAAATACAAAACAACTAACCCTATAGTTAACTTATATAAAGTCATCTTACTACCTAAATAGAATAATACTAATTATTTTTAAAATATATTAAAAGATATTACTAACGATTTATTATTACCTTTATATTTAACTATATAGATAAGAGAGGCCTTTAATAAAATACTTTTAATAGAAAAATAATTAACTAACTTATAATACTTAGAAATCTACATATTCTTAATTAATAATACCTACTTAGAAAACGCTACCCTATATAATATAGAGAAGCTAAGATATAAATACTAAATATATATTATATAATATAGATACCTAATTAATTAATTTAGAAGTTACTAATAGAAATACCTCATTATAAATAAAATAGCAGAAACTATTTAATAAACACATATTAATAATAAATATTTTAAACTAGATCTAACTATTTAATAAATTATCCTATTAAATTTATTAATTAGGTATATTAAAACATATTACTAAATTTATCAGAAGTTATTAACTATATACTGTATAGAATTAATATAAAATATCTCATTTAAACTAAATATTCTCTATTTTAAAACTCTTTTAAATCATTAAAATTAACTACTTTAACCTTCTCCTATATTTATCTAGAAGATATTTATATATTTTCATATAGATAGATTATTTGAATTACTTTTACTAAATAAAACTAATTCTCTCAGCCTTAAAATCTTAAATTATTAACTATTTAATTAAATAAATAGACTTACTCAATTCCTCACCTAGAACCATTTACCTAGATACTAAAAGAATATTCATCTTAATATTATTCAAATATTTAATACATAAATAGGATATTTACATTATCCTAGCTCTAGCTAAATCTCATAAGTCTATTAGTATAATTAATATATATATATATATATATATTATATTAAATATAATCACTAAAATAATACTAAATAAGAAATTTTAACTAAACGAATAAGACTTATATTTACCTAATATCCTTAAGATTACTAATAACTAATTAATCTAGTTATTAAATTTCTCACTAAAAGAGATCTTTTTCAGTTTATTCAAATCATTACTACTTAACTACTTATTATCATTATTAAATAAATAAATACTTCTAAATAATAAAATACTAAATAATATAATTATCAACTATCTAAAAGTATTAGAAGATTGTAGATCCAAAGTAATTAAGGTAAAGTTAATTATAGATAAAACTAGAAACATAAAATATAACTAATGAATATACCTACTATTTAATAATAAAACCTTTATAATATTAATATAAAAAGGAAAACTACTTAAATTTAAACTTTAATAGAAAAGCCTTTTTATAATAAAGAAATATATTAGTAGAATTACTTACTAACTTGAATAATTAGATAGTTTACTTATTCTACACTTTTACTATTAGAATTATTTAAAGATCTTTTAACTAAGAACTAGATATCTACAGACCGGCTTAAATCTAATACTACCCTTTTATCAACTATTCAGAAGATATACATATTACCAAATAGTAATTATTAGACAAATAAATTAATAAGGGATTAATATTATTAACTTACTATTATTAAAATATACTTAGGTATATAACCTAATATAATAATTTATAAATACTTATTCTTAGTTTTAAAAAGAGTAAACTAAAGAATACTTTCTATTAATATCACTAATTATAATATTTACTACTTCTCATTTCTTTTTTTTAATTAATTAGAAATAACATCTTCACTATTATATCTTACTACTTAATACTTTTTATTACTACTTATTTACTTCCTTATCTTTAAATATTTCTAATCATCTACTAATTCAGCTAAATAAAACAATTAATACTTATATCTCTTATTATATCTATACTTATTCCTCTAATCACCCTTTCCCCTCTTTCAAATATATATACTTAATAGTTCTTATTAATCTAACTCTTACTAATTTATCTATTAGAATAATAAAAGAACTTCTTAAGATAATCAACTTAAAAATATTAACTATAAATTCTAAAGATCTCTAAATAAATAAATATAATAACATTTACCCTAAGTTAAAAAAGCTAATAGAATAAATACTAATTTAGATTTTTACTATTTAACTCTTCAATATTAATAATCAGTTAAAAACTAATATCTTCTCTATTAAAATAAAATAAAAAGTATGAATAGATTAATAAGCTATTTAAGCAAAGTTTACTACTTCTTATTCAGACAATACACTATACAAAAAGGTTCTGAATATAATTAAGAAAACTAAGAAAGTATTAGAATACTAGTTCTAAAGGGTAATATATTATATCTAAAGATACTTCAATAAGTATTTATATAAGAATATAAATAGCTAAATTATTATCATAGCTACTTACTGAATTACTACTACCCTAATATCTAAAAACCAATTAGATAAAAGGGACCTATATATTAAATTTATTATAAACCTAAATAGTACTAAAATCCTATTAGATATAAGAAACTACTTACTTCTACTAGCAACCTTTAAAAAAGATATCCTTAATAGTAAAAAACTAATACTTAAAATACTAATAGGCGTATTATTTAGTAAAGATAATAATAAATAGTTTATTAATAACCTAATTGAGAAGAAGTACAAAAAAGATAGATATATTACCACTTTAAATACTAATAATAATATATTAAGAAATAACCCTAATACTATAGAATTTATCTATAGAGAAGATTCAATAGAGTCCGATATCAACTAACTAGAGTCTAATATTAAATAACTTAATAACTTAAGTCTAACTATAATTAATACTAATAAAATTAATAGAGCTTCTACTAAAACGCCCCATTACATAATCAACTCAAGAGATACTAAAAGCATTTAGTATATAATACTATTACTCTTTAGAATACTAAATATAATAAGAGGTCTAATAACTTCTAACCTTCTCTATAACTAAATATATAATTCAAATAAGACTCCCTATATATATAAACCTCTACTTTTAGCCAAAGTCTTAGAAGACTTCTATAAATCTAAATAGTATTCAGCTTTACTTATTAGTTTATCTAATAAACTAAATTAATAGAAAAGAAGAAACCTAAGGATAAATAGACTAATTATACTTATTCTAAAGAAAAGAATAAGTTTAATACTTCTTCCTATATCTTAATAGAAAAAGATAAAAAGTTGAAGAATAAATCCTAATTAGAAGCTATTAATTAACCTATTATAATACTAATTAATAGTTCGCATTTAAGAATTCCTTCTACTTCTATAAAAAAGAAATTAGCTACTACTTTAAATAAACACCTAGCTTTTCAATCTAAAAAATACTAATTAGTATCAAACCAGCTAGTATTAAAAAACTAGAGGGTTATATTAAGCCCTATTTAAATAACTAGTTCTAAAGTTAATTTAATAAATTTATTTAAATTTATCTATCTAATTATTATAAATAAGTTACCTAAATACTTCCTACTTTACCCCTTAGAAGTTACTAAAACTATTAAATCAGTTAATTATATTACTACTAATAAGAATACTATCTAAGTAATTATATTAAAAGAAGCTGAAGGCTTTAAAGTATTAAATAAGCTTTTACTATAAGTTAAATATCTAATAGCAGAAATCCCTCACCTGAACTCTATTAGAATAAAACATATTTAAAAGGAAATAATATAGTTATATAAAAGTTACTATAATAGTAATAAGCATTCTAATAACTTCTAATATACTATATTTAGAATAAATAGGTAAACTAATACTAAGTTCTTCACTTTTTTTTATTAGTCAGTTAGTTATTTGTATTTTTCTTTATCTTTTATAGTTATATAAATTAACTACTTATTGATAAATAAAAAGATAATTTATTTATTTATTTTTTTAATCTAAAGAAAAAGATATAGAGATATCTTTTTCCCTTTTTAGAAGTTTTTAATAGTTAAATAGATTTAAAAAAAGAAAGAAATATTATATTTAAATAGAAATAGGGGCATAAGGTAGCTAGGGCGTATTAACTAGCTAGTAGTTAAATAAATCTTTATACTAATAGTTACCTAATTAGACAACCTAAAATCATATAACTATGTTAATACCTCTATATTAGCCTTTTGGTGCTTAGGTGAAGTTACCTACTTTCTGCGATAGTCTATCTCAGTTTGCTAACAACGCAAGGTCTTCTCGAAGTCTGGTAGGCAGTTTAGCGAGCAGCGAGCAGTAAGTGTAGCGCTTTCCACATGCCGGTTCTCTCAGAGCTCCGGCGGTCACTAACGTTGGCCACCCCATAATGGCCACTACCCCCAACTGGCCACCTTTTCCTATACAAAACCAGTAATTCTAGGTATTTTTATCTCAGTGAAGCAAAAGTGGAGAAATCTAGTAAAATTCCCATAAATACTTAGGATATACTATAGTATAGTAAGAATATTTATAGAAACTTAAGTATAGTATTTCTCTCTAATATTAATATATTAGAATATGAAATAGAATTACTTAATATATTAAAGTTGATATTTATAGTACTATAGTAAGTATTAGACTAAAACTACTAATTAGAAATTAGAAGGCATACTAATACTAAGATATACTGAAAATATTAAGCTATTTAAATCTATTGATATTAAAATAAACTATAGATATTATATTTCCTTAATAAAATACTTCTTAGTAAATATTCTATATAATAGAAATCTTATATAATTATAGATATAATACTTATATAAAAACTCTATTTAGCTTTATTTATAGTTGTTGGTTTATCTGGAGGGTAATACATACTTTACGTAATCTTACTATATAAATGCAAAGTAGTATTCTAGTTATTCATTATAATTATTCTTATATTATATAGCACTATATACTATATAAGGCTCTAGATCTATAGTATAGTAATTACTTACTAATTGCTATATATATAGCTATAGCTAGCGCTAGATGCCTAATACTTATCACTAGTAGAATATAGAGGGTATACTACTATATATATAGTAATATATATAGTTACTATATATCCTATAGTATAATGCAACTAATAATAGTTAAATTTACTTTTAAGTTAAGTAGTTTCTTCATTTTCTAATATCCTTTGCTGTTTAACTTAATTTTCTAGTTATTAAGAATAATATATAAAATAGTAGTAAATATTAATAGAATAGTATATCTATAGCTTTTATTATATATAGAAGTTTTATATTTTAGAAGTATTTTTACTATACTATTCTATATTAAAAGTATTTAGGAAAATCTTTCTAGAATTCTCTATTGTTTCTTCACTAAGATAAAGAATACTTAAAATTACTAGTTTTATATAAGAATAGGGTAGCTAGTTAGAAGTAGTAGCTATTATAGGATTACTAATGTTGTCTTGTTATATATAATTAGGAGGTAAAATCTGGTGTATATTATTTATAACTAAATATAGCTATATATATTATATAAAGCTTTATTTCAAGTAGTTTAAATAGAATAAAACTTATAGAAATAGTACTAATGCCTAAGGTTTAATTAGTATAAATTCTATCTTTTTAATATATTATTCCTAATATATCCCCCCTAGTTTTAAAAGCTTTATTTATAAGCTAGTCCTTTTAAATATTACTAATTAAACCTTCTATTTATATTTTATAAAAGATTCTTTCTATTATTTTATTATTTTTATCAAATTTCTACTTCTATAATAAGAAGAATAGTAGTATTTATAAGCTATTTAGATACTTCTTATTAATTAGAAGATACCTCTAGTATTCCTAAGCTTTTTATTTAATCTTATTATTATTATAACTTAAGATCTATAGATTCTAACTAATTATTAAAAGTTGTATTAGAATCTTTCAATACTATAAGTCTTTCTTAAAATCCTTCTTCTTATTTTAATTTTAAATAGTTTAACTAATCTATTATATTAATCTAAATAATAAAAATATTAAACTAGTAGTTCTAAAGAAACTCTATAGAACTATTAGTTATAAAGTTTCCTAAAAGTATATATTTAATCTTAAAATATCCCTATATAGCTTCTTATTATAACTAATAGTTCTAAATATTTATATATTATAGCTTTATATATAATTATACTATTTTAATATTTATAAAACATATAGTTTACTAGTTATTATATTAGATTTAAATAGTAGGATAAAACTTAAATATTTTATTTCTATTAAATATATTTATTATAAAGTCTATTTAGAATATAATAATAAGATAACTAGTAAAAATAACTTCTTAAGTAGTTTAGAATAATATTAAAAGCTTTATTTTAATTATTGAAATAGTAATAATATCTT
>QAPF01000718.1:0-19612 GCA_004367935.1 Colletotrichum sidae | reverse complement strand
GGGGGGGGGGCGAGAAGAGGCAATGTCTTACGAAAACATGTATTGCAGATTATGCTGTTGACGTTTTTTGACGATTTGAACAAGATGAGAGAGGAGGGACACCCGCACGTTCGGATTTAGAAACTATAAAGATGGAGATAATTCAGAGAATCAGACGAAAACCCCGTCGATGCCCTTTTGCCTCTTTCACTTGCTCCTTCTTTTCCCCTTGCGCGGCAGCGAAAGCTCGTAACATCCCACGCCCCATCAGTACTCACCTGCCGGGATGAACGCTCGCGAGGGCGAACTCAGTAACGGTCGAGCTCCGCAATACGGCCGTCAGCGCGGGCACCCATAGCCCGCCCCCTCATCTAGGAATTCCTCCGAGTCGGCTTTGTTGAGGTTACCAGAGCGACGGGACGCACGATGCCGTGGTAGATTCCAAGGCATTTTCAGGGAGACGATGGCAAGTTCCGAGTTCCGGAAAAAGGTCTTTTCAAAAGTAACATTCTTTTTAAGGCCTGGGCCTTCGGGTCTAGGTTGATCTGGTCCAGAAACCAGCTCATCGGGGGAAAAGTCTAATGCTAGCAAGGGATATTAACAAGACAGGAGATGCAACCTTTTGTTGTGAACCAAACATGTGAAAGGAGAACACGTCAAACCTAAAGTACTTCCGCCATCTTTCATCCTCGTAAAAACATGATCCGTCGATACATCCAATTTCATAGGTCCGTAAATTCGTGAAACTCCCCTCTTCTTCCAGTGTTGGGCCCATAATCATGAAGTAAAAAGCAAGAAACTCCAGTTTCCCACATCCGCCGTGCCTATGCTATGAAAATGCAGAGGTATCAAATAAATTTCAACCGAAAAAAATGGAGCGGAAGAAATAACCAAACTGTGCAGCCCCTATATATAATGCGCGCGGAAAAGACAAGATGGTATATGGAGGTCGGGCACGACGTTGCGGGACCACGTTCGAATCATAATCATATCCTCCGTTTCCGTAGGGAAAGAAGCGAGTAGACGGCTGGATGCTATCAGACAGCCAGAAGGGACCGGTGCGACGGATTCCTCTCGTGGAACGACTTGCGCTCGGTATATCGCTTCTGTCTTCTGACACCCAGCCGCCTCTCGTCGCGGCCGGGCCAGTATCCAAACATCCATGTGCTCTGCGCCGTCGCCGGTCCCGCACCGAGTCTGTACGACAGCTCTTCCTTCGTTCGAGGAGCGCTTGGAGAGCGGAACACGGGATCCTGTGCGTTGTCTTCGTTGGCGAGGAAAGAAAAGATCTCGGCGGGGCAGGTGACAGCGTGAGGGAGACGGTACTGATTCCTTCCGAAGAGCAGAGAGACAAGGGCGAAGAGGTAGAAGATCAGAAGAGCGAGGATGACGCCGAAGACAGGGACGTTGGGAAACATTCGGACACCACCCTCCGGAACGGCTGTGAGGGCCATGAAGAGACCGCCGGCCAGAGCTGGGAGAAAAGCCAGCAGGATGGAGAGAAGTGAGAGAGCGGCCACTCTCCAGTGATGGTTGCGTACGGCGTGAAGCGTGGCTTGGAAAGGTACGCAGGCGGCGTAATCTGCAAGCACAGAGCGAGATGCCGGACTCCCGTCTTGGGCGCCGAGGTCAGCCCAGGGTTGAAGGATGCGGATGTCCTGCTCGATGGACAAAAAGGCGAGGTACAGGACCAAGCCGATGAAGCTTGGGATGAAGCTGTAAAGAAAGTTCGCCGGAGAGAAAGCGCCAGGCCCAGGAGCGGCGGGGAGACGGGGATCGAAGCCGAGGACGAGGCTCGTGCGGTTGAGGAAGGACACGACAAGAAGTGCCGCGAGGAGAACGGTCGCTGCCACAACGAAGAAGATGGCCTGGCCGGTGCGGAGAGTCCAAGGAAGGTAAAATTTACGAATGTAGTCGTCGTGGCCGGCGACGATGAGATTCGATGTGATGGAACGACGGTCAGACTCGTGCTTCGTGTCATAGTGGAGGTCGGAAGGGGTGTGTCCTTGGGAGTGCTCGGTACCGATGCCGTACCAGGGGGCTTCGCGGTTGTTGTCGGTCATCCAGTAGCCGAGACGGTCGACGATTCGGTTGCGGAGGATGCGACGGAGATGTTTGCGGCTTTCTGCCACCTCGGAGCCGCGATAAGAGTCACGGGCGTTGCAATTGCTGATCATGAGGGAGAAGTCGGCGATGGAGCGGGGATCCCACATGAGTCCTGTGATGCGATTGCGCCAGAAGAGCACGAGCAGGACGATGGCAATGATGACGAGAAAGTAGAGAGCCACGAGGGTCCAGATGACTCCTTGAACAGCTGTCCAATACCAAACTTCCTTGTGGACGACGGTAAAAGAGGCGCTGGCGAGGGGAATCGTGAAGGCAGACAGCCAGAAGATGGCCAGAGCGATCTTGACTGGAATAGGTTCAGCCAGCTGCGGGAGCAGAAAGTTCTTGGCGTAAATGTTCTGAAAAATAGCGTTCCGCCTCTTCATGGGCTCATCTTCCGTCATGGCGACGAAGGGCAGAATGCGGAGCGTGGCGGCCGCAACACATTGTACGTAGACAAAGATAACGACGGCGAGGATCTGCGGCAGGATGCGGAACAAGAAGTACTTGGCGCTGTAAATGGTTTCACCGTATGTCAAAAGACCCGGTTGAATTGGCGAGTAGATGGCCGAGAGCATCAGAGCAGCAATCATGAGGATGCAGAGGGTCGCCAGGGCAATCATGGACGGCAGCCGCAGAACCGTGGGGATGTGGTTCAGACGGGGAAAGACGTCGCGGTCCTCATCAATGGTGTCGAGCTTCGTCATACCCGGGAAGACGCTCTCCTTCTCGCTAACGGGCAGCCACTTTGGCACCGGCTCTGAAAAGGGTTCCCTCTGGTCGTGGCTCTGGCGATAGGCAGAATCGGCCGTCTGAGGTGGTGACATGATGCGGGTACCGAGCGACATTGACGGGCGTTCGCCACCGTGAGACTGTGGGCGAAACATTGAGTCTCTTGTGTAAGCGGACACTGGAGGTGCGACCATGGGTGAGAAGCCGGCTTCAGGATCGCCGCTAATCTGGGGGCTTTGGTGTTGTTGCTGAAGATTGTCCGGGAGGTAACCGGCGGCGCGATAGTAGCCGTTGCTGTCGTCCTGAGCAGGCGACGAAACGGTCGTTGGAGGAGGAAAGCTGGAGGAGCCGTGATCGTTCGTCAGAGCCAACAAGGCGTACTGGATGTGGGGGGTATCGTCAACTCCCGGAGTGACGGATCTGTTGGCAGCCATTGTGAGCTCATCCCGGAAGCCCCTTGAGCGGGCACGGTTGGCAACCTCGTCCACGGCCTGTTGAGACTCATTGTAGCGATTGGCCGGTGGGGAGGCGTACGGATCCTGTTGACTGAACATGGTGCCAGGGACGATGACTGGAGCAGCAAAGGTCTGCTCTGGACGACTGAAGTTCTGGTGTGATGGAGCTACACAGGTTTCCTGGGGGCTGGATGAGTGTTCCTCTATGCCGTCCTCTTCATGGCCTGTCGTTGCGGGACTAGTGTGAATAGCGTGCGGCGTGGATGGCTGTTGTGATGGTGTCCTTGCCGACCAGTAGTGTGGAGTGTATTGGCCGCCTGCAATGGGGCCGTCAGTACTGAGAACCAGGATATCGGTAGACGGTGGCGGTTGGAAATGATGGCGGATGGTGAAGAGGAGAAAATGGGAGAGGGTTGGGAAGTGAAGAGAAAAGGTTAAAGTGTGAGTGAAGAGGATGCAGGATGAAGACAAGACGTACGTTGATGTTGGTGTTGATGTTGTACGAAAGTGCCAGGGTGGGCGCCATCGGTATTGTCAGTGGAATATCTGTACATGTCGACTGTCATGGGGTTCTGCAGCCTCCACTGGGACGTGAATCGATGGACCAATTATCACAGCAAGACGGAGATTGGGTTGTTGCAATGGGAAGTTTGCATGCTGCAGGCAGAGAAAGGAGGCAAGAGAAAAGGGTAGATGGACATGGCATCGTGGTTGGGCGAAGGTGAGGTTTTGCTGTGAGTGGTGTGGTATCTATCCGTATGATGCTTGGGTGTTTGGCAGGTGGTTGGGGAAAAAACGACACTCTGCATCCGTAGTGGTTGCCGCCTAGGAAACGGAGGTGACAGCTCTGGGCTGGGGAGGTACCTTGGTACCTAAACAGCAGACAGGTTCCTCGAGGCACAGCACGACCATCCAGCTGAGAAGGAACACTGCTGACCCACTCTGGTGTAACGTCATCGTCCTCACACTGCGGTCCTTCAGGCACTGACTACTTCACCCAGGTAAGTAGGTAATCACAGTTGGGCGTACAGGAAGGTCAATAGTCTGGACGGACTTGAATATCAGGCCTTGTGCGTAGTACAGGTTCTGCTTGAGAGATTGAGGCGTACGTCGCTCAGAGCACAGAGAAGTATTGCAAATGTGCTTCCATGACATGGCCAAAGACCATCATCATCTTGCGACAACTCCAGTACGACAACAATCATCTCGACGCCTGCAGAATACAATGACAGCAATCACGCTAACCTCATTCACCTACGTCGACCCGGAAACAGTGCCCAACAGGCAACTTGGCAAGCTCTGTCGGCATCATGAACGACACGGCGTTGGTGTTGTCCAAACTTTGGGAGGCTGGTGGCTGGAGGTTGGGCGGCACTGCGTCCCAGCCACCTGACAGAAAAGCAACCTCTTACCCCACCAAGAATTCCTGGGGACCCCTGGATCGCCAGTATCCTAAGGACACTAGCCTGTAGCGCCCGGCGATGCAGGTACGAAAAGGGCAAAAGTCAGGGTCTGGCGGAGTCCACGACGGAGGAGCAGGCCTGGGTTGGACTATAGCGTTACTCTGCAACCTCCAATACAGAGAAGAATCAATGTCAATTGTTCGTCCCATGTTCTCGTTCGCGTCTGGTGCTCTGGTGCATCAACACAAACCGGACCACAGAGTATAGAAGACCAGTAATACATATCCTGCCATGACAATTGTCCTGCGGCCACGTTCAACCCGACAGATGACGGGGGAAAGGCCCGACGCTGTCTTACTGCTCCTTGATGTCTCTATATCTTTGCAATCGTGCCTTGATAGTTCGACGGCGCCAAGGCGGCAGCTTTGGACCTCGAGAAGAAGTGGACGGCCGGTCTCACATCGGAAGCAGAGCTCCACACCTGCCGCCACCTTCGGTGCGACCCCGGAAATCAAACGGCGCCGCAAACTGTGTGGCTGGGACACCAGCCCCACCACACTTCTCCAGAGTCACCTCCAAGGTCGCATGGACGCGATGGTCCCCTGATTGTGAAACCCGAAGAAAGCAAGCCTTGAGATGCGCAATTGGCGGTCCAATCTTCGCTTCTATATTTTCTGTGTGACCTCTTCCTCCCGCATGAGTTTGAGGAGCCGCCCGATCGAGATAGTACCTTGCATCTGCTGATGGACAGCCCTTCGGATGGCTGTAGGTCTCATGAAACCACAGTAGACGTCAAAGTAACGTGCTGTGCCACACCCATGCTCCATGCTCTTCCACCTCGTCAGTAATTCCGACCTAGAGTTTCGGACCAGCGCAACGGCAGATCAAAGTTTGAATGTCGTCGCGGGCGGTGCCTTGCCAGCGGAGGCAGGAATTGGCAGCTCTGCTGTGTCCCCCTGACACCTTCGACCACCCCCCAGCAGAAACCTCCGTTCAGGCATCCTGTCCACGGCCGGTGTAGTAGACCGCCGGCGCCGAAGCGTTGGTATTGTAGGTGCTATTGACGCCAAAATACAACCAAGCCAGAATCCCGTCGGTAACGCGCCGAGGAGCGTGGCCTCCATGATGGGATCGCTCGTCTCGAGCCCTTTGGGCAGGAGGAAGTCGTCGATATTGACCGTGATTGGCTGGTTGCTGGGGTACTGCGAACTGTACGTCTCGACGCGGTCGACGAGGTTCTGATCCAAGTAGATTTGACCGGCGTGGTGGACGGGGAAGTCGAAGATAGTATTGTTCGCCTGCTCGGAGTCAGACATGAATCGCCCTAGAGGGAGCTGCTCACAGCAAAACTCCTCGATTTCCGTGGGACTGAGGATACAGGAGACCTTGGACCCGAAGACCTGGTCGAGCGGGTCATGTTCCGTGTAATTAGCGGGCGAGATGTGCGTCTTGTTGGTATCCGAAAGGGCGCACGTGGCTCGTTACTGAGCGACGATGGCCTTGCGGCGCTCGATGGCGCGCTGCTCCAAGCCGCAGGTCTTGAGCTTGTCGACGCAGTGGCTCAGGTCGGACCGCTAGCTTTTGACGAGAAAGTTTCGGCGCTAGAGAAGCTCGGTGTAGACGTCGGCGCCTGGATGGGCGGCCGCGAGGGTAATTGTGATGGCGCTGATGAGTGCGACGGTGAAAGGTATCGTGTTAGTAGGCGTCAATATCATGGAGGTTGATATACCCCAGACGCGATGATGGTCAAAATGGAGCCTTCCTTTCCTTATTTTGGCCACAACACGACTCGAGCCCACATCGCAGCATCGCTCTCGAAGAGGTACACCCGCGCTGCAACGGCACGGAGCGATAAGACCTATGGACGATCGTTCACGATACTACACTGACCAAAGACCGAAGCTAGTAGCATTGGATGGATGTTGCGTTTTGTGGATTCGTCGTGTATACTGCCTTGAATACACGCCTTCGTTGTTCTGTCCTGCCAGTTGATATCCTGGAATAGTTAGGCAGCTCATTGTCTAGGACTGTTAACTTCATATGCCCGGTCACCGGGATGAGAGACTAGCTCAAGAAGGTTGATGAACCTCACATATCACCGAGGTGTTTTTACATAATCGCACCAACGACGATCCCAGATACCCCTTTCCCTAGAAATACTCATGGACGATTTCCTAAACCGTTTTTTGAACAAAAACGAAGACATCCATCCTCAAAGACATACTGGCACTACAAATCCTCGTTAACGCCTCCCTTCGTCTCCAGGAAACGGTCAAGGCATGTCTTGACCTCCTCTACCCCTTCCGGCGCCTCGCAATCTCCGCCTCCTTCGACCCCTGGAGGAAACATGAGGCTTTCCAGCACATGAACCACACCATCCCTCGCCGGCACGTCTCTCACGGAAATTTTCTTCGCGTTGATCGTGGCGGAATCCGAGTTATCCAGAGTGGTGACGGTGGCGTTTGAGAAAACCTCGGCCCCAGCCAGCAGAGTCGGGAACCCACGCAGCCCCTTGCCTACCTTGTCGTCGACAATGGAGTCGGTGTAGATGACCTCGTCCACAACAACGTGGTATCTCATCAGCACTCTCAAGTATCCCGTCCCCTCGTCCGAGAGCAAAAAGTTCTTGACCTCGTCCCCGAGCGCATCCCACGCGTCATCCGATGGTGCAAACACCGTCACCCCGCGGCGATTCCGAGCGTGCAAATCCTCGCCTACACCCGTGACGGCCATGGCCGCGGAGAAGACGCTCAAGCGCTTCGGCAGCATCTCAATGAGCTTGTCATGTCTCGGCGGCGGAACGAGAACGTTGTCGATAAGGTAGACGATCCCATTCGCCCCTTTCTACGCAACCTGTTAGCAAACCGCTCCGTATTTCTTCTCCTCGCAAAAAAGGGGCATATGTGTGCCACGTACCGAGTTCATCGCAACCAACCGCCCGTAAAAGTTCACCCCAATTTCCTTCCCGTCCCTCTCGGTCCTCAGCCTCTGGGACCGCGTTCCCATCCCATCCTCCCGCAACAGAGTCGGCACCGTCCCGCTTGCCAGCAGCGCTTCGACATCATATCGCCCCTCCAGAACATGATACTCCAAAATCTCCCGCCAAAGCCTCTCGTCGCTCCGATCGAGATGGTGGAGTTTATCGATTGCGTCGTCCGTCGGCACGAACACGGTGAACTCCCCGTCACGCCCGTCTAAACGATCCAGCAGTGTAGGGTGGCGCCCGAGAAGATCCGCGAATCGATGTCCTTCTTTGCTCGTGTGGATGATACTGTAGACGCTTTGCGGCCCGATGTTTGTCCAGCTCCGCCTGGAGTGGGCAGGGCTATCCTTCTCGTTCTCGTTCTGGTCGATGGCGGCGGCGGTTCCGGACCAGGTGAATCTTCGCGCTGTGTCCGTCACAGCAGACGCAGCTTGGCTGATGATGTCGCCGATGGAATCAATAACTCCATTCGATGACGAAACAGGCCTCGTATTTGTCGATAATGCAACCCACTGCGTGCTCGATCGTTGCGTAGCCTCCTGTTGCTCGTGACCTGCGACTGCAGATGCAGCCACAGCCGCCAGCGGGAGCAAGGTATCCGGTCTCATCACCTCAGAATCAAGTTCGAGATTGGACGGGGCGAGATCCGATCGTACGCGGGTAATCAGTCTCGAAGAAAGCGTGCGGCGGAGGCTGGACGAGGTATCAAAGCAAATGTTCACCCGGCGTCCCATGTGTGTATGTATGTATTTTGCGACTGGTAATATGTTTCTCTACGTATTCGTAACGCCAGCCACGCTGGAGAAAGAGTGGCGACAATCATTCGTCTCTGGCATTTTATTATTCAACTATTCCAGGTGCGTGTCTTGGATGTTGACTCGACGGACGGATGGACGCATGGCTTATTGCTTCGTGGGCCACGAAGCCATCCGGGTCCCTAAACGCCCAGACTTTTGCGACTATGACTTTTCCAACTGCATGCCACAACAATATTCTGCTGGTTTTTAGGGTTCCACTACTCCGCAAGTATGCATAGCAATTCGTAAAATGCCATAAACGTCCTTCTTTGCTCGGCCGGGCTGGAATTCGTAGGCGAGGTAAGAGGTGGGCCGACAAGGTGGCAGACACACTGTCCAGGATGGTGGAAGCCAAAGTTTGCCACGACGCCAATCATCACGCACCTCTCAATAATGTGCATCATCCTCCCCCGTTGCCGCTGACGGTGCTGTTCATTATCCCCATACCTCTCTCCCCGGGTTCTCGTTCGAAACCCTCAAGGTAGTTCGTCGTTGCTCCGAGTCTGCCCGCCCATCGCCAGCTCACACCCTCGGACCTCCGAACCCGCCGACGACCCTGACCTCCCCCTTGGATTCCTTCACAACCTCCTCGAGCGCCTCGACGATCCGCCCGTCACGGAAGTCGATGGCTGACCACCTCTGGTCCCGCAGCTGCCTCGCGCCGTGCGACTTCCCCTCAACCCACACCCCCATCTCGTCGAGCAGAACCTCCAGGATCCACGTCATGTCGATTGCCTTCCCGTCGTCTTCTTCAGGAAGCGCCAGTAACCTCTCCACATCCTCCTCGGTGGACGGGACCTGCGTACACAGCAGATGGAGATCGAGCAGTTGTGCGAATACAAGCCCAAAGGTGGGCTTGTTCCGCCGCGATAAACCCTTGTCGTAGTATCCCGGTATATCCAGCGGAGGCGGGTTGAATATGGAGCAGAGTGTAGGGTCGAGTGGTTTAGCCCCCAAATAGCCCGTTTTCTCGTCCGTTTCCTGTCTCGGGTACACTTCTTCTGGCGCGGCTGCTTGCGCTGGGGAAGTCACGCCCGTCGCGGGTCTGCTCTTGGTCGATTTGGTGCTGTTGAGGAGCATGATGAGCGGACTGCTGAACAGGTTGCGAGATAGGTAGCGAAGATGTGCCGAGAGAAACTTGAGCGCTTCGTGAGCCGATGCCCGGTCGCGGCCGGTGAAGAGGGTCGTCATGATGGCCGAGAAGTGCGTGATGAGGATCATGGTGGGCGGTTTCGTAGCTTTCAATGTGTCGGGCGTCGTCGCCATCCTGGTATCATGGGTTACAACAACCTCGTCCAATTGGGGCACTTCTGGTCGTCCATCTGCGACCTCGGAATCCGGCCCCAAATCTGCAGTCTTCTGTGAGCTGAATGCCTCAAAGTTGATCAGGTCCCCCTGGTCCTCGATATCCTCCAAGTCCTCCCGAATCTCCGCGTCCTCTGGACATTCTCGCTCTTCGGGTGTAGCGAGCATCGACATCAAGGACGAAGGCGGCGGCGACAGTTCAGACAGTTCCGATGAAGACGGCGGCGGTGGCGAAAGCTCCTCGTCGTCGCTGTCTACCACCTCGGCCCTCGAGGGCTTGAGTTCCGGCAGCACGATCCTCTGGCATTCGGCCATTACCTCCTCCTCCTCCTCCTGACGCTGACTCAAAGGCGACACCCCAAGCCCCAGGGCCCCTCCGTCGCCAAAATCGAGCGGCTCACCACCCTCTGGACTTGCAGGCGGGATATCCAGATCCCCCAGGGCCTCCCACAACCCATACAGATCAAATACCCGCGACACCTCAACTCTGTCCAGGCAGGCCGTCAGCTTTTCCTTGCCCTCTTCCTCACCCACACCCCGTACTCGAAGCTCAATCTTCACAGCATCCCGCAGCGGGCGTAGTACTGCAGCAGGCTGCGTCGTGACAACCATGACCCTCGCCTCTTCGTCACCGCAAAGCTCACCCGCCAGGGCCTGGAGAGCAATCTGCCCGGCCGTCAGCGAGCCACTCTTTCTTGCCCAAGTGCAAGATGCATACAGACCTTGAGTCCCATCTCCTCGCTCTCGGCGCTCAGTCCAACAACACTCCCCCTCTCGAACCCGCCCATGAGAACGTACTCGTCCACGTCCCGACACCCGCTTCTCACCGGACCCCTACTTAACAATGCGTCCCGTCTCTTCGTCTCCCGCCGGAGCAAGACATCTCCCGCAATCGGCTCAAAACGCGCGAAATTGCTCTGCTGCGAAGAGAACGCGTCGTCTGCCGCGCCCATTTCTTCTCCCATCGTGATGTCCATGCTCTCATTCATCTGGTCTGTCGCTCAACGCCAGTTGAGCCAACGCCAGTTGAGCCAACGCCAGTTGGGTTCGCGATCCGTCCAAAGTCGGAGAAAAATCAATATCTTTTTGTGGCGTACCATTTCTGAGTACCCCGTCCTTCCATAAATGGCTGTTTCAACCACTTCGCACTGTATCTCAACTTGATTGTAAGGTAATGTGATGCTAACAAGCCCCAAGCTAAGAGTGGCTAGCTGACTGAGCCACATGTGCTGACTGAGCCTCCAAAATACCTATCAAGGTTGGATATAGCTACAGGTACCTAGTATATGGATTAGGTACTAGTAGGCAAAGCAGACTCTTGGTAGAAGGCCAAAAAGTCACATGATGATGCCATTTAAACTTCCGGGAAAGCTGGGGTAAAAATCCTCCGCTATGCTATCTTGCCAAAAATCTCAAATCTCAAATTCATGCTCGGTGTTGAAGCGTGCCTGTGCACACTCACTCAACCAAATCCCTATCCTTGTGTCTTTGAGTGCCCACAGCATAGAAAACAAACATGAGGACCACCAACCACACATTGCATAACAACAAGCTATGCCATGCAATCTAGCGTCCCATATCAATACATTTGTCAATTATTGCTTCTAAATTTATCTCTCACATGTTAACACCGCTAATGTGCATGCACTCACAATCACCCTCAGTATATCCAGGTGGCATAACATTTAGAGCCTATAGCCTCGTTTTCAATAGAGCTAATTCGTAACAATCTGCCTATGGACGACTGACTGCCTCTTTGTGCTGCCACTCCCTGTTGTAGTAGGCCTACTCCAGACCTCCCAATATCCATAGCAAAACAGGCAGAAAGAAGGGTTCATTTCCCTTCCCAAAGAAATATGATTATCCACGAGAAAGGTATCACTGGCCAGGTGGGAGCATGGGCAGATACAAGCCCATGACATATGTGCGACTGCCTGCTCCCCCTGGCTCATGTCTTGTAATTCTCGTCCTGATTCCATGGCCTTCTCCAAAAGCCTTCAAACTCCCCAAGATTCCCCATTCCAGCTGGTGTTCACTCTGTTGTGCAATCCAGAAGTTGGCCGCATTTGAGAATGCTTTTGTGTGGCTGTGAACTGCTTGTATGGGTGTGTGGTAAAACTTGTTTGGTGTTGTATAAAGTGCAAAAGTGTTGAGTCTGACGTTTTGGGCGCTTGGAATATGTCTTACGCGTCTTTTTCTCTGGTGATGAGAATAGCAAGTGCGAAGGCTAGCCGCGCCCATTTTCCTCTCCTGCTTCAGGCTTAGACTCCTCAACTGTCTCCAGCCTCTTTCGGGCCTCCTCTGACATTTGGCTGACTTGCTTGGGTCTGCGGTTCCACTAAGCGGCAGTTCCAGGAGCTGGTGGAGCCATGGCATCAGATGCCTGACGTCTACGTCCTCCTTTCAAACTCTTAACTCTCGCCAGAAATCCCGCAGGCTTGGCGGAGCCATCCTCAGTGGGAGAGGTGACATCTGATGTGGCACGACGCTCCAGGCCATTGGCGGATCCTCGACGGGGAACTGGAGGAGGGGTGCCAGGAGATCTAGCACTGCCATCTGTGCGCCGGACAGAGATGTTCTCTGGCTCTTTGCCAAACTCTGAGAAGAAGGGGTTTCGCTCGCCAGTGTATGAGACACTGGTAGAAGGTCCATAGCTGTCAGGCGATCGACGGTGGTAAGTACCCTCAGGGTTGGTAATACGACCAGAAGGCCCATACTCTCGGGGCTCTCTCTTGATGCCACGGATACGCTGAGCAATGGACTTGTTGCGCTTCAGGCCCTCAGAAGCCATCTGCTGGGCCTGCTCAGCCTCGCGTCGCTGAATCGCAGTACGCGCAGCCGGGGTGCCCTCGAGGAAGGTTGAAGTTCCAAGACCCATGCTCTCTTCGCCATGCAGGATTGAGCCACGGTTTCGGGGGTCAAAGACTGCCGGCTCGTCGTTCTTTTCCCTCGCGCCAATCGCAGCGTAGTTGTAATCCGCAGAAGCATCGCCATCGTTGTTGCCCATGAAGGTGGCGTGGTCGGGGCGTTTGTTGAGGGGACCGGAGCCTCCCAGAGACATGTTGAGAGAGTCCTTGGCAAAGGCTTGCATGGGCGCGCGTCGACTGCCCTTTCGGTTGCGATGTGGGTTGACAGCATCGAACGGGCCGTCGTGATGGAATACTGACACTGAGGGATTAGTGCTGGACATTAAAAGAGGGAGAGTTAACTCACGGCCAGTTCCATAGATGCTGGTCGCGTCCAATTGGTCGATGATGTCAATCTTGCGGCTGGGCTTCTTAGGGTCCTTCTCCTTGGATTCTCTCGCGCGACGCTCTCTCTCACGACGTCTGGCCTCCTTGGCCTTCTTCTCCTCCTCGGGGAGGGGCTTCTCGAAGTCGATCAGGAGCGAAGAGTCCGAGTTCCTACGCGGTCGACGTTCTTGAGGACGACGTTGAGGCGAGCCTGGAGGTCCCGCCGGTCGGGGAGGACCGCTGCTGACGCTGTTGTTGCCGTTGCCTTGCATCCTGCGCTGCCGCATCGCTTCCTCTTGAGATCTCGACGGGCGGTGACCAGGAGGCGGGGGGCCGCGACGCCCGGGAGGCGGCATGTTATCGCGTCCGGGAGGACCAGGAGGGCGGTTCGTCGGGGGTCGATTGCCGTCGGGGCGCGATGGCTTCTTGTCGTTGATGGAGAGGCCGTCCTGTGCCATGCAATGTCAGTAAACCCTGGGCCTTGAGCGTACGCGCGTCGGCAGCGACCGATCAGCGCCCGCCTGAATCAGGTCGAGGGAAAAAACAGAATAGCCACGTACGAATAGCTCCTCGGCGGTCGGCGAAGCCTTTGAATCCAGCGTGGGCGCCATCGTGCCGTGTCCAATCAGGTTTGGTTGACTAGAAGAGTATGATGGATCGAGAAAAGGATTGCGCGAGACGGGTCGAGGAGGAGGGTCATCAAAAGGCGATGCGGGCGACGTCGTATTGCTATAGGTAGCGCCGGGGAGGAGTGGGGAGGCAGCGCGATTGCGAAAGGGGTTGTTGGAAGACAAGTTAAGCGTCAAGCCGGCAGACCTGCTAGGTTGATGGCCTGTCCACGAAGGCAAGTCAGTACTCGGTTTTAAGAGACGGGAGACAGACGGCACGGTGCATGCGAGTGACGGCGAGGGGGATGGGATATGAAACAAGAGGGCCGTCTACATGACACAACAGGTTCGACAATTGGGTGGAGCGGGCGTGGTGCTTGCGTTTGCTTGGGCGGCAGTGCAGGCCGTGAATAGGGCGGCTCTCGTCCCGTTGGACAGGGCAAAAGTCAAAGGGGGAAAAAACCCGGGAAGATGGCGGCAGACAGGGAAGAAAGGGGGTTTGTGGAGGGTGGGAGAGGGCCAGACGCATATCAATGCTCAGATGCTTGGCTTACCTGGCTGAGCTGATTGTGCCGATGACATTTTGGCTGAGGTTGTGAGGTGTGGTACCAAATCCGTATAATGGAGGGATTGATGATGAGGATGTGCAAGCGGCGTAGTATTGAAGTCAAGGGATCGGCCTTTTTTCCGCGAGAAGGGCGAAAAAAAAAGGGGAGTCGACAGGCAGTCGAGTAGACGATGAACAGAGACGACTGCTGGCGAGCTTGGTTTTTGTTGGCCTGTATTCCCGTCTCTAGCCCGTCCTGCCTCTGCAAGGACGCCAAACAACGGGATTTGGGGGGGGCCACCCGACGGTTCCTCGGCAGGTCAAGGTCCAGGTTCGGAGGTGCAAGCTGCAGAAGTACGGTCGGGACCCGGAGGGAGTTGGGCCTCAAGCGTGGGCCGCGGGAGCAAGGAGCAGCTTGGAAGGGGCGGCGGAATAAGAAAAAAACGAAAGGGACAAAAAAAAAGGGGCGGTTTCGTCGATTGTTGAGTAGGTCGTCGAGCGCAATAAACAACTGGATATCGTGTGTGCGACTAAGCGGATGATTCTGAATTCTAGTCGGGCCAGAGAATCAAGGTCGTTCTGGTCCGGAGGGGGCGATGGGTTATCGGATGGATTATCGGATTCAGGGGGAGATTGCTGGTATGCTGCGAAGCGACTGGATTAGCTAGGAATTTGAGCGGTAGAGCGGTGGATCTTGGTATCCACGGTCAACCTGGTCGAGGGGGGGGTTGGCTACTTGGCCAGGGTCAGGATGGGGTGCAAAGGATTGGGGATCGAGAAATCATGGGCGATGCCGCGAATGGGTGGACGCGACCGGGAGAAGCATGAAGCTGAACAAGTGGGCCAAAGAGGGGAATGCAGACTCACCTTCTTTCTTCCTCACCGGGGTTGCTTTTTCTTATCCTTATCGGAGAACTGGAACTGTGCGATGAGCGAGGCGAAGCGGCTGAAAGCTAGCGATCCGATCTGTGGTGCGCGTACAGGCAGGCGTCGAGGCAGATGTTCCGTAGAAAGAAAGAAAAAACGAGAAAAAAGGGCGATCTGTACAGATACGGAGCTGTAGAATTGTGGTATCACAGGCAGAGTATGCGTGCGACACGAACGTCGGGTCGACCCAAGGCGTTGGTGTCTGCGGTTTGCGGTCTGCGGTTCGCGGTTTGCGAGCTTCGTTCAGTGAGGTCGGACGAAGGACCCAACGGAGATGCGTCGCAGGCAACAGGCGGTCGGTCGTGGTGCCAACTTTGTCTCGGTACCAGGAACTGGGGTGGGCTGGCTGGCGAACGAGTGTATTCGTGCGGTCGAGTTTTCTCCCTTGACGAGAGTCTTGATTCAATAGTCGATAATGGGAGTACTGCCTCCCTGTGAAGATGGTGATCTGCTCGCTAGTTGTTGATAAAGAGCGTGGTCCCGTGGAAATATATTGACGTCGCTATTGCCGGTCACTTTGGGGCCGCATGCAAAGGACGAAGGAGTTGGTCGACAAAAGAGTTGAAGCTGAGGACCAGCTCCAAGGTGGTGTAGAGAGCCAAGTTCGAAAGGAAATAAGCTAAGAATAAGAGCGCCTTCTGGTTGCCGGGGAAAGTAGGATAGAGGGAAGTATGGGGAAGGGGCGTTCCAGGGCCTCTTTCCCTATTTCCACTCACTCCAACGTTTACGTGGCAGGTAGGGGCAATGAAGGTTAACGTGCCTAGATGGGTGGGTAGGTATGGTAAGGTAGGTAAAGTAGAAAGAAAGGGGACAGCAGTCGCCTTTCAGAAAGAAAAGAGGCAAGAAACGAGAGTCAAGCTGAGTAGTAGGTGGAAGGAACAGACAAGAAAGGGGGGCCGAATGATAGGTGAGCCTGGACCTAAGCGGGGAAACAGGCAAGAGGCGGTTGATTTATTAATTAGTATTGATTTATTTGGGAAGCACAGAACACCACAGAAGTGGAAAAATGGAAGGAGAAAAAAAAGCGAAGAAGCTGGGAAAATAGTGAGGACAAACTAAGTCAGTAAGAAACATGCTAGCAGCGCTACCTGCGCACTCCCGATCCCCGCGCATTCCACCCGCTCCGATCACCCACTGCATCAGGGACTGTCACGACCGTAACAGCTCGAAGTACCTGGCGATTACGCAGCATAGATGCTCCGTATGGATACTGACTGTCAGTATCCGCAGAGACCAAAGATACACCAACCTACCGATGGCAGACGGCGACAACGACGATAACAGACCAAAACTAAAGAAGAAAAATTGAGAGAAAAGGTCCACATTGTATACATTATGGTTCGTCTGTGTGCCGTTCTCCCTCCAAACCGTTGCTGGACTGAACAGGCAGGACCCCCCTCAACTTAGATTCGTGGCTGCGTCGTCGTCGGTGGGCTGGATGGTGGGCGCTGTGTATGTATCGTATGGCCTTGTAAAGCCTCCTTTGCCATGACCCATCATGGACACGACGGCTCCTGGCGCTGTTCACTTGTTACCAAACAGCCAGTATTGCGTCGACCTGTCTTCCCTACCACGCGTGTTCAGCGGCCATGCAGCTGCTAACGGTGTTGTGGATACGAAGGCCATGAGAAAAACATCGAGGTCCAACTTCAGATCCAGAGTCGCTTGCGGCACCCTGTATACTGCGCAGCTGTGGCAGTATGCCATGCATAACTCCCATTCCAAACTTGACATGCTGGGCAGTGAGGTGCAAGCTGCACACGCAGTAGTAGCCCCCCTGATCTCTGATACCGCGCTCTACACTAGATGCAGCAGCTTGTTCGACAAATGAACACCCACCGCCTCTCTGTGAAGCTGGCAGTCTACTCAACCTAGATCTAGTATCGCGGAATGGAGTCTTGGAACACTAGTAATGACCAACACGGGAGTGATGGTCATCGGCCGGCCGGGGTGCAGCAGTGGCAGCAGGTCACTACAACGCTACAATAGGTACTTGGTTTGGTAGGTGCCGGCTATGTACCACACCCCAGGACCCTTAATAATGCTAATCATCCTATCCGTGTGCGCAATGCTCGAGATATTCAACAAATTGGCCGACGGTTGGACGACAGGGTGCCCGATGCCCAGCGCCCAGAGTTCGCCTGAGAATGGAGTTCCGCATAATAAGACGAGGGTGACAATTGACAGATGATGGCTTGTTGTTTGACCCAGACAACAAAACGGTCATCCAGCAATGCCACCTTCTTCGTCCCGAACGCGGTCCGACGACACGAGACACGGGAAACAAAGAACAGACGAACAGGTGCTGAACAGAGGTGATCCTATCTCTGTCGATGCTGGAGCGTAAGGGCCCCCAGTCCCGAGCCCCCCGACACGACGACCTTATGCAAACGTCGGCTACAACCGACTGGGCTGCGATACAGATACCTCGACTCGACTTCTTGCTGACTCGGTGTTCTGTACGTAATACTCCGTACTGGCGGTGGCTGTATCGTCTGCCAGGAGTACCTACCACGCAGCAGAATGGTACTTCTGGCATGTTCCCGACGTCTCGGCCAGACCACCTGCAATACTAACTTACCTACCAGTGCAAAACGGTACGTACTTCGGCCAGGCACCTGCACAACATCGTGGTTTTTCTTCCACCTCAATCTCCAGCTCCCCTGTTGCTTCTCTTTGAGCCCGACGCCTTCTCCTACGTCAGAGCAGAGACTCGATCCGAAAAAGCCGTCAAGACTACGAATCCTCTGCACTTGACGCTGCCATTTCCTCCAACAAACCGGGAATGCTATCGCTTGTTTCTCTGAATCAAAATGACGGATGGAGCGCCCCGGCCCTGCTTCGAGATGACGAAAATCAAAGGGTACCAGAGGGCCCTGGTAGGTCGACTGCGCTTTCAAGCTCACATCGCTGAGCGCAACCTCGTGTTGGGTTCCCCGGTCCTCTCGACCGCGCTAGGTGGCATGGGGTAGGACTGGGATGCCAGACCAGCTGCAGTTGGCCCCGGAGACGGAGACAGAAACACCAAACCAAGGCCAAGATGAGGTCCAATTCAACTCGCATCACCACCGGCCTCGGCGCGCCGCCACTGTGGTAAGACTACCCAGCTCGGTCTTGCGGCTGCCCGTGCTATATCAGCATCTGCTCAAAATATCTGTTTCCTCGCCTGGCAGCACCACCGACATGGACCAAAACGAGCTGTTTGCCCCCACATGATGGCTGTCTCGGTGGCGTCCAATAGTCGCACCACTCAGGAATACTCTGCATCGGACAATTCCTGTGGTACTTCGATCTCAGCTGCCACCCGAGCGTAGACAATGGCTTTCTCTCATCATCGGTGCGTGGGAGATGCACTTGCGTGGGGAAAGATAACAGACCTCTATCGTGTGATGGGAGAGGCCAAAGACCGACTGTGTGTTGCCGTTGTCTGAAGGATTGCATAATTGCTCAGCTCAGCGACGATACATAATCGATGCCGATTCCCCGTGCCAAGCCAGGCATCAGACAGGGAAGACAAACACGCAGCTGACAGAGGGAGACAGGACGTCCTCTCATCTCAGCCTCAGTCATCTGGTTTTGGTCACTCCAAACGTTGGTCGGTTCCTCCTCGCATGCCAATACACCGCGCAAGCCACGACAACCGCATACAAGCAAATCAATACGGCTCTGAAACCTGCGCCAAATACCTAACAGCCCTTGGCGGTAGCAACACAACAAGCGACAACGTTCCGCACGCACGCAGTCAAGAGCACGCAGTAATTACCATAGTACTGTGTATGCATTTTCCTGTTGTTAATAAGCCCCCAATGGTCCAAGGCGCGACGGCGTCATTTGCGCGGGCTACCATTGCAACCTTAAAGCCATGGCGTGCCTTCTGACAGCTGTGCCTCGGGGCCCCTTTGCAAGTATTCTTCTTCGCGCTTGCTACAGGTACGCAGATCGGGGAACCGGCTGCTGTTGTTGCGGTCCTCCGTGGTCCATCGGGAGACAGCGACATCCCGGACTCACGTCGCCAATCTGAAACATAAGCGAGCTTTTCATGGACGACGGTATTGGAGCAAACATCTCGACGATGGAGCTTGTTCATATAAAACTCGATCATGGGGGATTTGATTAATATCTAGGTCTGCAGTGGTAGACCCATCAGGTAATGAGGTGCATGGGGTCGACAAGCTTCCGTCTCCCAGCGAGCGATCTCTAAGAAATTGCAACGCAACTCGAGGTCCACGAGGATAGCCAATGCAACTCGGGTTATGCCATTTTTTCTCTTCCACCCGTCCCTATTACACAGTACGTAGTGAGGTTTCCTCTATTGCTAATACTACTGAACACTCGTTAGGAAGGCATCTCGCCCGCTAAAGTGGCTAGACCTTCCGGCCGTGCCCATCCTCCACTCTGATGCGGGGATGCAATCAAGCGATTCAGTTCATCTCATTTACGGCCCTGGACAAGTCGAGTCGCCTGTCACGCCGTCGAACCACCAATGCCCGCTAAGCCCGAAGCCAACTCGGACTCTGGGCATTGGACAATTGGGGGG
>QAPF01000717.1:0-19685 GCA_004367935.1 Colletotrichum sidae | reverse complement strand
AAGAATTCAGTATTAGTTTACCTATTTATTCTAAATATAATATATTAGAAATTATTAAAATATTTATTACTATTAAAGTAATTTTTATATAATTATATTATTTTTTTCTAAATATACTTTATTTTAATAAAGTTTAAGCGGAAGACTTCTACTATTAGATATTTAATTTATAGTAAAAATTTATTTAATATTTTAAAGTTTTTAGCTTCTTTTAATATAATTACTTAAATAGTATTCTTATTAGTAGTAATATAATTAACTAATTTAATAGTCTTAGTAATTTTTAAAGAGTAGGGTAAGAAATATTTAGATAACTTATTTATAATAATTAGATAGGTAAATTTAAATAAGCCTATTAAGTTAATTTTAAAATTAGTTATTTAAATAAAACTTAATATAATTTTCTAATTTTTTAATACTAGCTAGTTTAATACTAACTAGTATTTTTTAGATTAAGAAACTAGGTATTTATTTGAAATAGTAGTTAATTTCTTCTTTATAGAAATAGAAAGAATCTCTAAATATAAATTGTTGACTAATATTATAATAAGTTAGTTAATAATTTCTAATTAAGATTTATTTCTTAATTTTTTATTTTTTTCTATTAAGATATAAGAAGAAATATTAAACTTATTTTTTTTAGAATAAATATAATTAGTCTATCTATCCTTAAGTTTTTTTTTATTAATTTTAATTTACTAGATAAACTAATAAGTAATACTAAGTATTATCTAGATTTATAGAAGTTTTTTAAAATTTTAGCTAAAAGTAGAAGTCTATATATATAAAGAGTCTTATTTAAATTATATATCTAGCTATAAAAAAGGTTAGAAATTATTATACTTCTTATTATATTTAGTATTCTAAAGAATAATAATATTATATATTAAATATTTCTAATACTTCCTGAGTTAATAATATGACGAGGCGTCTTAGTAGGAACTTTATTAATTTTATTAGTATTAATTATAGTTAAGTTTAAATTATTAAGTTAGTTATTATTAGACTTTAGTTAGTTAATATTAGATTTTATTAAATTTTCTCTATAGATAAATTCTGTAATATTAAGGCTATTTCTTAACATATTATTATTAGTATTTAAAGTAGTAATATATCTATCTTCTTTATGCTTTTTCTTAATTAAATTATTAATAAATTATTTATTATTATTTTTATTAAATAAGATACTTATTAATATTTTAAGTATTAGTTTTTTACTATTTAGGATGTTTTTTTTAAAAGTTGCTAGTAGAAGTAAGTAATCTCTTATATCTAATAAGATTCTAGTATTATTTAAGTTTATAATAAATATAATATATAGGTTTTTTTTATCTAGTTAGTTTCTAGATATTAGGGTAGTAGTAATTCGGTAAGTAGTTATAATAATAATTTAGCTATTTATATTCTTATATAAATATTTATTAAAATATCTTTAGATATAATATACTACTTTCTAGAGTTAGCATTCTAATACTTTCTTAGTATTTTTAAATATATTAAAAACTTCTTTATATAATATATTATTTAAATAAGAAATAGTCAATTTTACCTAGACGGCTTATTAATCTATTTATACTTCCCATCTTATTTTAATAGAGAAAATACTAATTTTTAACTAATTATTAATATTAAAGAATTAAATAGTAAAAATCTGAACTAGTACTTATTCTATTAGCGTTTTCAATTTAGGGTAAATACTACTATATTTATTTATTTAGAAATCTTTAGAATTTATAACTAATATTTCTAAATTAATTATCTTTAGAAGCTTTTTTGTTATTCTAAATCTTAATAAGTAAATTAATAAGTATTAACTTAAATAAACTATTAGATAATTAGAAATATTTAAAGATAAGGAAGTAAATAAGTACTAGTAAAAAGTATCGAGTAGTAATATATAATAGTAAAGATATTATCTCTAGTCTATTAAAAAAAAGAAATAAGAAGTAGTAAATATTATAATTAGTAATATTAATAAGAAGTACCTTTTAGTTTATTCTTTTTAAAAAAAATAAAAATAAGTATTTATAAATTATTATACTAAGTTATATACCTAAGTATATCTTAATAGTAGTAAGTTAATAATACTTACTTATTAGTCTACTTATCTAACGACTACTATTTAGTAATATCTCTATCTTCTAAATAATTAATAAAAAAGTAGTATTAAGTCTAAGTTAGTCTATAGATATCTAATTCTTAATTAAAAAGTTTTTAAATAATCTTAATAGTAAAAATGTAGAATAAGTAAACTATTTAATTACTTAAGTTAGTAAGTAATTCTACTAATATGTTTTTTTATTATAAAAAAGTTTTAAATAATCCTAATAGTAAAAATATAAAATAAGTAAACTATCTAGTTACTTAAGTTAGTAAGTAATTCTACTAATATGTTTTTTTATTATAAAAAAGCCTTTCTACTAAAATTTAAATTCAAATAGTTTCCCCTTTTATATTAATATTATAAAGTCTTTATTATTAAATAGTAAATATATTTATTAGTTATATTTTATATTTCTAATTTTATCTATAATTAATTTTACTTTAATTATTTTAAATCTACAATCTTCTAATACTCTTAAATAGTTAATAACTATATTACCTAATATCTTATTATCTAGAGATATCTATCTATTTAGTAATAGTAATAAGTAGTTAAATAGTAATAATTTAGATAAACTAAAGAAGATTTCTTTTAATAAGAAATTTAATAATTAGATTAATTAGTTATTAGTAATTTTAAAGATATTAAGTAAATATAAATCTTATTCTTCTAGCTAAAATTTCTTATCTAATATTATCTTAGTAATTATATTTAATATAATATATATATATATCTTAATTATACTAATAGACTTATAAAACTTAGCTAGAGCTAAAATAATATAAATATCTTATATATATATTAAATACCTAAATAATATTAAGATAAATACCTTTCTAGTATCTAAATAAATAATTCTAAGTAAAAAACTAAATAAGTCTATCTATTTAATTAAATAGTCTATTACTTTAAATCTTAAAGCTAAGAAGATTAATCTTATTTAGTAAAAATAACTAAAGTAATCTATCTAAATAAAAATATATAAATATCTTCTAGATAAATATAAGAAAAAGCCGAAGTAGTTAATCTTAATAATTTAAAGGAGTTTTAAAATAGAAAATATTTAGTTTAAATAAGACGCCTTATATTAATTCTATAAAATATATAGCTAATAATGTTTAATAAACTTAATAATATCTTTTAATATATTTAACTAATAAACTTAATAAGATAACTATTAAATAGTTAGACTTAGTCTAAAGTATCTATTATTATTATATATTTATCAAATAGTTTCTACTACTTCGCTTATAATAAGGTATTTCTACTAATAACTTCTAAATTAGTTAACTAGGTATCTATTTTATATAATATATATCTAGTATTTATATCTTAGTTTCTCTATATTATATAATGTAGTATTTTCTAAATAAGTATTATTAATTAGGAATATATAGATCTCTAAATACTACAAATTAATTAACTATTTTTCTATTAAAAATATTTTATTAAAAATTTCTCTTATTTATATAGCTAAGTATAAAGCTAATAATAAATTATTAGTAACATCTTCTAATATATCTTAAAAATAGTTAGTATCATCCTATCTAAATAGTAAGACGACTTTATATAAGTTAACTATAGGGTTATTTATTTTATATTAGAAATTAAGAATAGTTTTAACTAACTTATTTATTATTTCAATATCTAGGTAGAAAAATAGAAATTTTCTTAAGAATCCTTTATACCTATTAATACTATTTTTCTATATCTAACTAACTTTATTATTAATATTTCTAAATTATTCTAAATAGTTTAATAAATAATTATATAAAAAGAAAATTATTTAAAAGACTATATTTACTACTAAGTTCTAATTATTAGTAATATTTTTAATTGAAATATTTAGAAGTCTAAGTTCTACTATTTAAGATATATAAATACTTCTATAACTATTAAAAGAAAAAAACTAAGTTAGTAGTTTATAGTCTGAAAAGATAGTTAAAAAGAACTCTATCTAAAATAGATAAAAGTATTAACAGTAGAATTTAATAATTACTAGAAGTTCTCTTTTATATATTTTATAATTCTATTATATCTTAGTAAATAAAAAAAAGTTATAAAAAATAGGAACTAGGACGTTTTTCTAAACTTATATAATAAGGTATCTACTAGTAAATTTTGAAATATTTAAAAATAGAATAATTAGTTTTCTAATTTTAATTCTATATAAGTCTATTACTATATAAGTTATATTTTTTAAAAAATAGAATAATAATACTTTAAATCTATCCTATTTCTAGAAAGCTAAACTAGTTAAATAGTAGAATAATCTAGCTATTTCTAAACAATTTTTTATCTAATAGTAGTATAAATTAATAGCTACTAGAAATACCTAAACCTCTATCTAGTTCTTTAGAATAAGTTATTATTTTAACTTAATTATTTATCTTAGTTTAATAGAAATTAAGCTACTAACTAAATAAGTCTAACTAATAGTATTAATTAATTTTATTTCTAATTAGACTTTTTTATATAATAATCTTACTTAGGCCTAAAGGAATCTAGAGAGAAAGTAATTAGATATAAATTACTATTCTTCTTCCTAAGACGTTAACTTAATAAATAAATTATTAAAATATATCTCTAATAGTAATATACTATTTAACATTAAAACTAATAAGAATAATAATTCTAATTAAAGCTTGGGTATTAGGCTAAAGAATATCTAACTAAATTCTATCTATAAATAGGTAGCTATCTTATAACTTTATAGTATTCTAATTAGTTAAAATTAGAATTACTTAGGTATATTAAATATATATAAGTAGTAGAAATTTAAATAGATTAAAATAGTCTAGTAAGTATATTTTAAATTGAAAGTTATATAAGACTAAATATAAGAGTCTAATAAATTATTATAAACTTCTTAAAATAAAAAAATAAGTAAAACCAGAATCTTTTTATTAATATTATAGTAGTTAAATATTAAATAATATTTACCTTAAAAGCCTTCACTTTTTTATACTAATACTAATTTAGCATTCTAATTAGATAGAATACTATTAGTTATAATAATTAACTTATATATTTTTATATTAATACTTTCCTATATAAGTTAGTTTATCCAGTATTTTTCTATAGTATTCTATTAATATTTTTAACTTAATAACTAAAATATTATACTAGGTTTTAAATAAGGGATATATAAATAAATATTTAACAGTAAGATTTTAATAATTAAATTTATAAATAGTTTATAGTATATATATATTATTTTCTTAACTTCCTTAATATTTTTCTATAAGATATTTAAGCCTAGGGTAATTAGTTCTACTAATTACTACTTATTAATATTAGTAATTTGAATCTTCTAATTAATAGTTAAATATTTAACTCTTCTATTAATTAGGTATCTCTAAGTTATTAGTAGGGGTATATCAATCTTAGTTAAATATAATAAATATCTAATTAAGTTAAAATCTAATTAAGATATTTATATACTTAGAAATAGGAAGTAATAGAATTCTATATGTAATTCTTTAGAATAAGTTATTCTAAATATATAGTTTAATAATTATACTATATTAATATCTAGAAAATATAAGAATCTATTTCTATAATTAAAAGCAATTTCTAGTAGGCTTAGTAAACTTAGTAAACTCTATTTAAATAGTAATTTACTAACTTACTAAAATTAAGATAGAATTAGATATTTTCTAAATTATTGTCTTTATTAAAGTCTTCTAAGTTACTTAAAAAATTATTAGACTTATTAATTACTTTAACTATTTATATTAAATAATTATAATCTAGTTTTTTAGTAGGTAAAAGGCTTAAGAAGAAGTATTAATTTAATAATAGTAATATATTTAGGCTTTAAATCTCGATAAAACGTTTTTTAAGTTTTCTATTACTAATAATTATCTAATTAGCCTAAGAGTTGAGGATTACTTAGATATTATAAAACTAGGGAAGTTTTAGAAGGAGTAAAATTAACAAAGTTATACTAACTAGATATATAACCGCCTAAATCTCATATTAAATTTTAGATATAACTACTTCTATTATAATAAAATAAGTAATTTTATAGTTACCTCTATAAGTAATACTTATTTTTAACCCTTTAAAACTAATCCTTTCTAATAAGTAGGAAATTAATCTTAAGTATTTAATTAATTTAGAATAAATAATATTTATTTCTAAACTTTAATCTATAACTACTAAATAACTAGTTAACTAGTAGTAAGAATTTCTAATAATTATAATATAATTAATTCTAAAAGAATAAGTATATTAATAAGATATTTTAAAGTTTTCTAATTTCCTATTTAGATTACTTATTATAATAATATTTAGTTTTATAAATAAAAAATTACTATCTCCTATAGTATATAAAATAGATCTCTTTTTCTTAACTTTAATTTAATTTAATACTTTCTAAGAAATAACTTTTAACTATTTAGAGAATTCTAAGCTGAATTATATTAATTTAACTAATAAGATATTAAATATAATCTGATAAGTAAGTTTCTTAATATTAATAAGTAGTTATCTTTCTATTATAACTATAGGTATTAGTCTTTTTTAATAAGTCTTCTTTATTAATTAGATATCTAAATTCTATAATAATTCAATATTTTTAGAGAGTAAAATAACTTCTATATTTTTATAGATTATAACTTTTTCTTATAAATTTTAACTAGAGATTAAAATAGACTTCCTTCTAATAGATTAATTAATAAGACTTCTTTTACTTTTAGACTTTCTAATTTTTTAAATATATAATACTAATTAGTTAAAAACTATCTCTATTTAATATTTTTTTAATAAACTAAGAGGTTTAGTCTATATTACTAATAAGTTAAAATATTTAATATATCAATTAAATTTTAAATTAAGGTTATTTAAAACTATTAAGACGGTAGTTATATTAGCTATTATTTTACTAACTTCTAATAAGTAGGAGTTAGTTATTAATTTAGACTTTTCTATTTTAATAAATAGGGGAATTATTTCGTTAATCTCTATAATAATCTTAATTATATTATACTCTAGTAAAGAAAGATCCTAAGGGGTTACTAATTTATTAATAATAAGTAAGTAATTAATTAGTTAAATAGTTAGGTAGTTATTCTAAATAAAATTTTAATAGAAGTAGAAAACTATAGAATTAGTCCTAGGGGTTAGTATATTCTAATAAGTAGTTAATAATTATTTATAATAAACTTCTTAGTTAAAATAGATTTATATAGAATAAATATTAATAAGTCTTTTAAGGAGGTAAGTCTTATTATTATAATTAGTATTATTAGGAAAGATTATTACTTAAAAATATACTTATTCCTAAAGGGGGAGGTTTTAATTAATATATTATAGCTTTTTATAGCTTATTTTTTTATAGTTAATATAGATAATTTCTTTTTTAATAGGAATTTTCTTTTTATTAATAAAATTATTAGTAGATAATTCTTATAGTAGAAAGGCTAGGCTATTAGGATTTTGACGACTAAAGTTAATACTTCTGTTTTAACTATTATAATAACTTCCTAATAATTATCCCTAGTTATTTTTTAATTATTAAGGTTAATATAATTAGTTTTATTAAAGTCTATTAAATTAGTATATTTAGTATTATTAAAATTAAGAGTTTTAATAATATAACTAGTTATTATTAAATTAAAGTATTAGTTATATAACTAAATTATTAAACTATTAATTAATTTAAGTATTTAGGTTGTTAAACTACTAGTTTACTAGTACGATTAATTAGTTAGTATAATAATTCGTATAATTAATATTTAATATCTAGTTTAGTATAATAAGGAACCTAAATCTTTATATAAGGAAATTATTAACTTTTTAGCTAGAATTTTAAACTTAAACTATCTTTTCAAATAGACTAATTTAATTACTTATTTTATAGTAATTATCTTCTTATTAATAATCCTTAAAAATCTATTAAATATCTAATATAGTCTAATAGGCGTCTTTTAAATTATTAGAAATTAATATTAATATATTAATAGTTTAGCTATATAGGTTTAAGTCTGATAATCCCTTAATAAATTATCTAATAATACTTCTAAATATTATATATTTAAATAGTAGGATATTTAATCTAGTAGATATATTATAATATTTTAAATAGTAGAAAAAGGCGATAGCTTAGTTATAATATACTATTAAAGTTTTTCTGTCTTCTTAATAAAGAGACTTAATATTCCTATATATATCTATTTAGTTAATAATTGTAATGGGGAAATACTTTTTAAGAGTTGTTTCTATTTTAGTTATATTATTTTAAATAGTTATTTTATTACTTATTTATTTAATATATTCCGATAGATATAGGGTATTATTAAAGAATACTGTAATATTTCTATTATATTATATATTTAGAGTATAAAAAAACTATAAAGTATTTAAGTCTAAATTACTAGTTTATTTAAAGTTGAAATAAAGTTTAGCTAGTTATTTTATAGTAGAAGTATTTCCTATAAAATTACTATATATTAAATTAGGTAATAAGTTAGTAAGCTAAGTAAATAGTATATTCTATATAAATAGAGTATTTTATATTTAAAGTAAAAAGTTATTTCTACCTAATATCATTATCTTAATTAATAATAAGTCTAATATTTAAGAATATTAATTTAAATAAAAAAATACTAATCAATCTACTAATCTACTAAGTATATCTAATTAAACTAGATAATAAAATAATTAGTATAAATATTTAAATTATAATAATAAGATTAAGTAGTTATTCTAATTAATTATCTATTTACTACTAGAAATAGAGAAGTTTTTAGTAAAAAGTAATCTCTATAAATAATTAAATTAATAAGGTTAATTAGCTATATCTTTTTTTAAAAAAAGGTAATTCTAATATTCTTAAAATACTAAATTAATAGGGGTGAGGCTAATTTAATTCTAATAGGCTACTTAAAATACCTTAAAATAAAAAGATTTAACTAGTTAACTAGTTAATTTAGAAAAAATAAAACTAAGGAGTTTAAATAATAAGTTAATAAATTAGAATAACCTAAGGGATAGCAAGAAATTAATATAAATTTCTAATAATAGAATTTAATTCATTTAGAAAGTCTAGTTATATATAATAATATAATTATAATAGTATATAAGATTAATATTAATATAAAACGTCTACTTAGGTAAAAAGTTAAATATATAAGTCTATAGTCTATATATAAGTTAACTTATAACCTAGTTAAATATTAATATTAATATTTCAACAATAGTTAAATAGCTAATTAACTAAAACTAACTAAAAAGAGGGTATTTAGAGATTCAATTAACACCTTTTTCATATAGCAATATAAAATCACCTTACTACTATCGCCAGAAAGTAGGTAACTTTACCTAAGTACCAAAAAAGTTAATATAGGGGTGTCAACATAGTTATATAATTGAGGTTGTCTAACGAGGTAACTACTGGTATGAAGATTTACTTAACCACCAGCTGGTCAATGCGCCCCAGCTGCCTCAGCAAGGACATGTCGCAATGGAGGAATCATGATGCATAACTTATGCATATCTCTTGCTGATGTCAGTCAGTTATGCTTCGTCAAGTCGGACGGTGCTCCGCGTACCTCAGGACTGACTCCAGCTAGGCCCACCGGGCTCTGGGAGACGGACCCAGAATCGGCAGAGAGGCCCGTAGCGGGTGGAGAGAAGAACAGCCCAGAACACTGAGCGACCCAGCACGGCATGCTTGGTAGCATGGGGGTTGCTGTGACACAAATACGTATACATCCTGCCCGCTGTGGACTGTGCTTGACGGCGCATCGGTCAAAGTTGGCAGCGGCTGCTGTGCTGTGCTGTGCTGTGCTGTTCAGGGCTGCTCGGTGCGGTTTTGACGAAGGTCGCAACTGCTGGCGGAGTCCTCTCTGGCGATGGTGTCAGTGGCTGGCGGACTCGCGAACGTCTCCCGAGAACCCTGGCAGACACGGCCCACGGGGGTAGCAACCCGAGCAGGGATACGGCAGAAAAGACAAGGGAGGGATTTGGCGCTTGACCGTTTCCGTGGTCCCCGTCGGAGCGGCGAGTGGGAAACAACACGTTGATTGTGGGCGTGGGACCCTGGCTTTTTCTTTGCTGCTGGGAGGGAAACGAAACGTACTTGTATTTTGGGCTGTGATGTATCCAGTCCTCAGCAGGTATCCACGAAGAGGCGGTGCGAAGTTGAGAAGGCGGAGGGCAGACAGATAGCGGAGGGGGGCCGATGCCAGCGAATGTTTCGTGTGTACGATTAGGCAGCGTTGACTGAGGTAAAGCAGAGGGGGTGAGTTGAAGCATCGTCGAGTCTGAATTGCTTACGGATACTGGGCTCCCAATGCGCGCCTGGCGGTGATGGAGATGGAGGAAAGAGGGTGGACGCGACAAATCAAGTCAGCAGTACTCTATACCTACTCTATCTCTCAGGAAGCGGGGGATTGTTCAAGTACACAGTACTGGCGTCCGCTCAAAGCAAGAGTACTGTGTAAACCTCGGGTCTTGGGTGAGGCAGCAACCTTTGACGTCGTCCTCCTGCCGCTTCTCTTAGCCACCAGAGTCAGCGGTAGAAGGAGTGACTTCTGACATCCATGCGAGTTCAGTACCTAGGTAGGTAGGTAGGTACCTACGACCCATCACCCATTAGCAAGCAATTGCTACGATGCGAGTAGATTCTATGATTTCATGTACACAGCATACCTTACTGTGGGAAAATGCCCTGTATCCGTGGTCTTCGAGTACGTAGTACTTTGGTGTATCCGGACCAAGAAGCTCCAGGACGAGAAGTCGGGGAAGAAGTGAAAAACCTTGCCACAGTACGTACATACATAGTAGTTGACGGTACACTTCCTTGTTCTTTACCCCGTCCTTGTCCTTGCTGCGTGGTGGTGCCTTCCCCTTCGGGCTCCCTGTCACTGGCCTGTGCCCTGCCTGCCGCCTGCCAACTGCCACATGCTCTGCACTCTGCGCGCTGCACCTTCCGCGGCCAATCGCCGACCGACGACCTCCTGCGATGCGCTGCGCTGCGCTGCGTGAAGGACGGTTGAGTGCTGTTACTGCCAATTGCAATGGCGATGCGATGCCATGAACGCGCCCAGGAACAGCAAATCGGGTCAGAGCAAGTACCGGCCTTGAATGTCTCGGAAGTCATGTCGGCGTCATGTCATCATGCTGCTTCCATGCGTGTCCCTATCCCATCACTCGACAAACGGACACTGTCCATCTCTCTTCACCTGGGATGATGTAAGTGAAGTGACGCTGATGCTGTGCTGATTGATACATTTGGACAAACGGAGGACACGGTGAGCGTGAGTGTCAGCTAAAGTGCTTCAAGCACGTGTCCGTTCTTCTCTGGCATCAGGCTCATTTACTGGTTCAAAGCTGGGTGACAGGGCAACGGAAAGGAGGAAGGCAAAAAAACGGTAGCGCCGTCGCAGTTCAGAGGTCTCATCCTCGATGCGAATCACGCTCGCTTTTGGATCTGGCGCTCAGGTTTGCGCTGGCGCGCACCGCGTGCTGTCGTGCTGTTGCCAGAGCAGTGACGCACACCATTTCCCCGAAACCTGTCTGGGAATCGCCTCCCTCTCGCCGCAGACTGAGGTCGAATTTATTCAAACAGTAGGTTAAGCCGACAACTGCACGGCAACTGAACGGCGCTGTCTCGTCGTGTCTCGCCAGTCGGAACCGCAGTCAGCCCCAAGGGAAGACAGCCGCATGCTGTCTCTCGACATGTAAGCCGCGACATGACGAGATAGGTATCATGACTGGAAGCGTGCGAATCGACTCTGAGCAGACAGGCTCACATTATCCGTACAGTTTACCACCAAGACAACAGAACAGGCCGCAGACCGAGAGACATGGAGACGGTAACCACTGCCACTGCCTCCTCCACACTGCGCCAACGAGAATGCCTGCGCTTGTGAGTTGCACCAACCGAAAGGAAGATGAGTTAAGCTCTGTCGGGCCTAGGACGATTGGATGGGTAGCGGGATGGTCAGCGGGCGAGCTTATTGTTCGGGTTCGCAGCGCAGAATGGGAGTCAAGGGCGAAGAGAGGCGAGGGTCCCAACTCCCAGCATACGGATACGAAGTACGTACTGTCAGGGAAACGGCACGGCACCGTCTGCCTCTCTTCTTTTCTTCTTTGCTTCTGAGGGACTGAGACAGCCGAGGCGGATGTGGAGGGAGGAGAACGGACTTTGGGCCGGACACTGCAGAGCACACGCTACCGCAAACTAGGCAATGAAGAAAAACAAACAGAAAAAGAGGCTTGTGTCAGATTATTTGCCGGTGGCATTGTATTGTAGGGCATCTGTGAGGATGCAGTGGAAAACTGCAGCATTCTACATAGTACCTGTCGTATGGTACGTAGTATGGTTGGCGTGCTTCCCCGTCGGTAGGCTGCCTTGAAGCTGGCCAGCGATGCATCGTGACCCCATGTTGTTCGGCGCCGTGCTCGCCAGCAGCCCACGCTCCAAAAGTCGGAGTCTTTTCCTGGCTCGCTCGACGCTGCTGGGCAAGTGTGCGCGTGAGATCTTTTTCGCCCTTTGACTTGGGGCTTGTGACGTCGGCGTTTGAGGAGAAGACAGAAAGCTGGGTGGATGGAGCAGGTCTCCTTTTTTTTTTGTGATACCTGGCTCGGAGAAAAGGTACATGCTAGATGTACCCGTACCCCTCCATCAACGTACACTGACAGACCCCAACATGTCCCTTGCCTTGACTTGGCTCACTCTGCTTGTGCGATGGATGTGTCCAGATATCTTTCAACGAGGCATTAGTGGACATGTCATTCGGGCCAGACCTCGAGAAAATACGAGACCCGCGCGAGAAAAGCTGACGAACATGGCTGAGGTTGGAGGCCGAGGCAGGAATCACCTGGCGGTCTTGGGGCATTGGAAAGGTAACCCCAATTTGGAGGCCGGCAGATCTTGTCTGCCTTGGAGGCACATCTCGAATAACTCTCTCGTGTATTATCTGTGTCGTCTATTTCGGATGTCGTGGCGATGATTCAGTGTTTGAACGAGAAAAGGCTTCATCCGCATCGTCCTCGCTAATCTGCGTTTTGCACCTCGATATTCCATGGCGGTTTGGGCTGTGGCAGTGATCTTGAATCGCATCGTCTGTCAGCCAGCAAAGGGAACAGACGGCGCTGCAATTCAGGCAGATGGATACCTTACTGACCAAGCAAATGTACAGAAAATAAGGGATGGATCTGTACCCGGCAAAGTACCGTCCCCACATCTTTCGGGCAGCCCTCATCTACTCGGACGCGGATGTACCGCCCCTTCGTTCGCCCAGGGAAAAAGCTATTGCGGCCTCGTTAGGCACAATTTTTGGATTCCTAGCATGGTCTCCCACCAAGCCTTTTTTTCCTTTCTAGGTTTCCTGATCCTAGCTCCCGGCCTCTTCTTCCATTTCCAATTCACACCCCCAAGTCTCTCCAAGTCTCACGCCACCCCGCCCACTAAACAGGAGGTGCTCATCCAGCGAGTCCAGCTGCACTGCACAGCGTTGCCCAGCGCTGTTCGCTCGGTGTCTTCCCCTCTCGTCTCTCAGGTCGCTCTTTTGTTTTTCTTCTACCCTACACTGCCACTGGAGCCACTATAGGTGCAGTACCTACTGTAGGTAGGTACTAGGTAGGTAGCCTTCAAGGCCAAAGTACACACCCACCACTCCCCCCCCAAATCCCTCATCCTCGTCTTTCTCCTTCTCTTGCACTCCACACACCCTTTCAGAGACCCACGCCAAACTACCCTACCTGCTTTTGCTCCCGTCCATCCATACATTTTGCTCGCCCACCCTCCACAGCTCTGCAAAATCATCTGGGATCCCATCTTCGTCTTGTGTCTTTCGTCCCGTCTCGTCTCCGTTCTTACAGAAGAAGCATTCCTGGTTGTCGACTGTCGTTCGTCCGCTTGTCAGCCTTTCCCCCCATATCTGCCGTTTAACCCAGCAACCGCGCCGTCTCATATATCGACGACCGCCTCACGCCTCTCGTGTTTCTCCCTCTGTCTCTCGAGCTTCGCGACCTGATCTCAGTAGAGCTTGATCGAATCGAATCGTCGCCGCGCCCCGTCAATTGTTGTCGCTCCCCTCACGTGTCATCCTGCAGCAAGACCCAGAGCTATCAAGAGTCAAGTGTCGCATTGGGTCCTTCGTCGCCGTATTTGATTGGAAGGCGAGCTTCTGCACTGAGGGAACAACAACGCAACGCATACGCACCCATACGCAGTATACATATTCCCGCTGGCCCCCCAGTACCGAATAGACATCCTCGCGCCCAACCACCTCTACCCAAACCACCTCTACCCAAACCGAAGTACCCTGCCCGAATCGTACACGTGGGACGAGTCACCGCCATACCGGTAGTCAAACTGTCTCTTTCGACCATCAGAAGACTTGCTTCGTTGGAGAAGCCACCCCGAGCTCACGCGCCTGCTACGACCTCCACCAACGGCCCCTCGAATCTGGAAACGACTCAACGTATCGTCCGACAGTGCCCAAACGACAAGCTGCCCGTATTGAGAATGCAGAGTGAGAGGATCGGTTGACGAACAAGCCTCCCAGTGTTGCACGAGAACGACCGAGTACACGCACCTGTGGCTTACAAGACTCACTTGCACCCTGCCGCAACTCCAACGCACCCAACCACAGTCACAACCACAACCTTGCACAACTTGACAGAACCACTCAACCGATGTGTGTTTGGCAATGACATGACAGCAATCTGCAAGCCTACAACCGCGTACAAGGCCTCTCTCACTGTCTATGCAGCTTCGATTCTCTTAAAGGTCAACCGCCTACCCCACCACGCTCGTCGGGGTGCATCAACACAGCAATAACTCCAACGCTGTCACATTTGCTGTGCTTTCCCCAGACTGCCTCTCTACCCTTCGGTCCAACAACACCACCGTTTGCAAACACCTCGACGATACCACACATACATCACTCGTGACTCTTCGCAAGGCGTAGCAGCCCATCGCTGAACAAGTCACCATGTCGCCCAAGTTGAAGCCATTGTTACTACCGCAGCTCGTCGAAGAGCGCCGCAAGCTCGAGGTACCACAGCCTGAGCTTGTCGACAGCGATGACTACCATTGCGTCTACTACACAACAAACTCTTCTTCGTCCGATGTTGCCTCCCCGGTCACGCCCACTTTCTCAACTCGCGGTCACCTCCGCTACTCCAGCTCCTCCTCATCCATCGACCTGCCCCCGGCATGCTTCAATGACAGCCCGTCATCGCCTACTTCGATAAACGGCAAATCCTCCAAAAGAGCCCTTCCAGACGTGCAGGAAGAGCCCTTTGAACGCGATGACCACGATGAGAGCACCATCTTGGCCGACCGATTCGACTTGTACGACTGTTTGTGTAAGTGGTGGCTCATCACCTCTCGTGCCCTGCAAACGGACGCCTGCTGACCAGATCATAGGCGACGAGCCATGCATTCATCGCGAGAGCTCCGAGACTCTTCACAGCGTCTACCCTGCCGGGTTCGATATTGACTACGACGCGGGCTTCGCAAGCGACGCCGATTACTCTGCCATCTTGGAGAGGAAAAGGAGTGGAACGGACTCACCCTTTTCCGGGCTGGCAACGCGGATCAACACCCGCTTTCCACAACTATCTCGCTTCAAGTCGACGAAGCGCGCGCAGTTGACGGCTTCGCCGACCACGGAGTTGACGTATGAAAACGCCCACCCCGTGTCTCGAACCGTATCGAGCCGATCTTCGTCACTCTCTGGTCCATCACATCTAATGAGCGAGCCAGCAATCCCCACACCAGCCACGTCATTCTGGGAGAGCAGTGAGAGTGTGGACGGCCCCGCTCCCATCGACATTGAAAAGGCCAATGAGAGGAACAGCATCGAGCGCGACCGCTCTTTGGCCGCGACCCCTTTGCTCCCTCCTCTCCTCACAACTTCTCCAGCCGAAGCGCCACAGCCCAGTCCTCTGCAGTCCCCGACCGTCGCCGCCACTGTTCTGTCCATGGACGCTCCGTCAACCCAGTCCCTGTCCCACATTCTGAGCCCGTCGCTCAGCACCAGACCTTCGGTTTCCTCCTTCCGCAACATTCATTCCAGCCAGGACTTGACCCTCGGCTATCCGTCGATTCTGCAAGACCATGATGAATGGTCTGATCGGCTCGGACATGCCAACTTTAGCATCTCTCCTGCGCCATACCTGCCAGACGAGGCCAACGCGGACACGCTGCGTCTCTTCCGCGCTGACTGGGAAGCTGCCCGCGTGAACTACACGAAGCATCTCGTACGAACAGGCGAGAATTACGGTGAGACGTCCAAGATATACGCTCTCACCGAGGCGAAGTGGGCCGAGACCGAAAAGAGCTGGCGCGCCTTCCACGAGCGAACGATGCAGCGAATTCCGGCTACTAGCATGGTGAACACACCGCGCCCTGACGTCTCTCGTAGCCGCAGTCGTGGACGCGTTCGTGCCAGCAGTGGTGGCTCCGTCATCCTGCGCCGGCCTGGCCACGACGACGTGTTCGCCAACGAGCAATGGCGGCGGCTGGAAGACGGTCTGCCGACGGCCATTCCGCGACTCATCGACGCCGAGGGCAAGTTCCCCGAGCGTGGAGATGAAGACATCGTCGGACCCATGGAGCGCGACACGAAGATGATCCGCGCCAGGAGCGAGGAGCGCAAGGGCAGCCGGTTCTGGCGCAGTCTCGCTGGGAAAGTCGGTCTGCGCAGGTGAAGCAGCCTTATTCAAATACGCAGCATGAAGCTGGGCACTTCAAACGCGAGCCCCAGGGGCTCAGAGATCAGCCGTTACGACTAATGCCCGCGACACAACGATGACGATGACGAACATCTGCCATCGGCGATCTTTACTTTTTCTTAACCTTGTTCACCACGAGATACCCCACCGCCGTCACTCCTTTACATGCCACTCGGCCACGTTTCTTATGACGTCTCACGACATGCGCGTCTCCGTTTACAATCTTTTCTTTCACGTGAGCGGTCCCTAGCCGGACTGCCAGCCAACATTATTGTCTTTTGTTTAGTATTGCAAATCACTATTGTCTAGAACCAACAAGCGCCACTGGCGGCGCTTGGAGCCTGTAGATACTCCTGGGCATGTCGGGAGGAACATATGGAGCAACTGGAAGGAGGTGTTCAAAAAGAAAACGGTGGCAAAACGGTTTTAGACTTGGGAAAGCCAACGGAGTTACAGACCTGGGCCCACGGCCAAGTGGTGCCTGTTGTTTTGTGGATTTATTCTCTTCCAGGCGTACACGGGGAGCAAGGCCTGGTGCTACGGTAGGACCGAGCCCGGCCGTCTTTGTACATATCTGTCTTTTTTTTCTTGCACGAATTCGCATCGCCCAAGGGCGGCGGTTCAGCCGTGTCCGCTTTGGACGCGCAGCCTCGGGCTTTCCGCCCTGAGTGTTGGGAGCAGTAGCCTGCCATGACAAAATGGCTTGAAATGAAACTTCTTGATGACCAATCTTCGTGCCTCTCGTCTCATGAATTTTCGTCACTCCATGTTGAACCATCTCACTCCCCTTCCCTGACCCGAGACCTCGGCAGCTCGTATGGAGCGCGGCTCGGATTGCCCTGGGTCAGCACATCGCGTCTGGGGGAACACGACTTATCGCCTTGGAGTGCCCTCCGAGCCCCTCATCTCGCCTCGACTCTCGCGTCGCAACCGCGCCGGCGTCGATCTTCGAGTATACGGGTTCTAGCGTACGCTAACAACTCTGCCCTCCCCCTTTTCATAGAGTTTACCTGTTCTATCTTGCCTCGATGGTGGGGGGGGCATGGGTACCTCGCGTAGTGAATGTAAGGTAGATTAACGGCCCAAGGCTCTACGGGCTGGCTGCTTGTGACAAGAGTGCGTCGCGCATTGCAGCTTACCTAGCGGGGGAAAAGAGAAACATGTGGCGCGGCGGAAGAAGAAGAGAGATGGAAATAGATTGAGAATGGTTGTAGATTTTTTTTCTTCTCTCTCTCTCGTGGAGGAGAAAACGCCACGTGTGTTTCAGATGTGGCTCGCCGTTGGGATGGTGATGGAGGGGGAGGAATGGTGGCGTGGATCAGGCGGTTGATGGGCCTCGGCGAAAAGAATGGATGGGCTAGGAAGAAGTTGCTGTATGCGGTTCGCCGGGCGTGTTTCGTCAGGAGAGATGCGAGGTAAGGGTGGGTTGCGGGACGGACCTTGCGGGTGGGAGTCTGCAGTTCGGGAGAGGAGGGGGGATAGGAATAGGAATTGGGAAGAAAAAGTGAGATGTGAGGCTTGAGATGGCTGGCTGGTCGGTTAATTGTTGTTTGCGAGAGGCGTTGGGAGGGGTAAATATGCGGGCGGCTGCAGCTCCCCCAGTGTCCGTTGAGTGCATATTTTAGGTCTCATGCGGTTTGCCTGGGTGAGAGTTTGATCATCAGGGAGCGGGAATCTGAGATGATCGGATCTTGTGACGGGATGCGGTACCCGATGAAGGTCTGACGGAGTGGCATGGCATTGCCGTGCGGCCCGGTGGCGAGCCGGGATTTGGCCGGGGCCGGACGGGTCCCGCTGTTACGGAGTGGGCTGATCGGCGCCGACGGATGAAGTCCCCTTCGTCACCAAAATGCAGTCCAGACGGACGCTTTGCGTACAATTAGCCCGAACATGGCGTGCTTCACTGTTTTTTTCTTGTTTTTTCTTCGGGGTTGGATTAGAGCATCTCGTGGAGGTTTTGTACAAAACGGGGACACGAAAGTCATGTTGAGGGATCAATGAGCACACATACATCTTTTATTACGTCTCTTTAGACGCCAAGGTTTGAACAACAACCTAACACACTCATCACTCCGGTTCCAGCAAAACCCTCTCCGGCTGGAATTACCCTCGCCGGCCGGTTGGCCAGCGGAAAGCCATCCTGGAAAGTCGCCCTAGAAAGCCATCCAGGTGTTGACTGTCCTTGGGAAAAAGAAAACAAAAAGTGGGGGGTTGAAATTGGAGCCCGTCTATGTTGAAATTTGGCTCTTGGAAGAGAAAAATGTGTCATATGTTTATAGATATGCTAATACGGGATTATTGAGGACCTCTGTAAGAGTAGGCTTGGAAATTACCTATAGGTACCTAGCTGGGTAATACTTCTTAGAGCCCTTAGGTAGTAGTAGGTACCTATTAGGTCTATAAGTAGGATATAAATATAGGTAAAAAAGTAATACTACCTATAGGTAATAATAGGTTACTTATAACTATTTATTTTATAGATTAAGTAATATTAGGTAACTTAATATTACTTATAGAAGTATTTTTAAAAAATAAAAAGAAGAAATTTATTTTAGAATAAGAAGTAAAATAATAGTTAGGATAATAATAATTATTATAATTTAAATAGAAATAGATATAAATAATTATTATAAAAATTACTAATTAGTTATTTTTAAAGTTATAATTCTCTTTTTTTTCCTTAATCTTATTTAATTTTGAAAATTCTTATTATTATTATAATAAGATATTTTAGAAGAAAGCTTAATAGAATTATTTCTTAATAGAGTATTCTTAAGATTTAATAAAAAGGGGAAATCTAGAAGGAGAATAAAGTTCTTCTTAGAAGTTTAAATATTAAATTAACTAAACTTATTATTATTATTAAAATTATTATTATTAA